>CM056997.1:192694099-192926599 GCA_029891345.1 Dryococelus australis
CCCACACATTGATAGAAAATCTGTGCTGGAATCCCTGGACATGCATGGTATTAGGGTTTTTGTCTGCCCAGACATGACTTTATCGAGGATCGATAACACTGTGCCTAATGAATTTAACAATAACGTTAACAATAAATTTGTTATAACAATGTACAAATTATGAAGCTCAACATGAACGCTGTGGTATAACCACGTTGTTAAAACACAAGTAAAGTAAATTTACCTCACAAAAGTACAGAATGTAAAGGAACAAAATTACGAGGTAAATATTGTTACGCGCTCGCTGCTTCGCCTCCCGCGCGAGCGAGTGAAGAGGACAGAGTCGTTATATGATAGCGGCGGCAGTGCGAGCGATGGTAGCAGCGTATCAGTTACAAAAAGCGAGTCGACACGACATTATCTTATTGCAGCATGCACCACTGACCCTGGTAGTATTGATTTCTGCGTTTTTATGAAGAATGTTCTGGATTACAGACCTCGTTCTCTCAGCGCGACTCCGGGTGCGTTGAACCTTCCAGATGGTCAGGGCAACGCTACAAATATTGCGACAGGCCTCCGGGCCAGAACTTCAATTGAGTGGTGTTGGAGTTTAAGAGTGAATGTGTGGCTGAGTACCAAGCGATAGAAGAACAAGCGAAGAGAGAAGTGACCAGCGGAAGGGAAGTCTGCGACTGCGAGTACCAAGCAGTGAAGGACGCGGCTGGCAGGCTGGGCTATTGGACTAGATGCGTGAGTGAAATACATTATAAATGATGACAACAGATAGACTGAACACTTGTTAATAATGAGTATGAGTTAATCGACTGTAACCAAAAGAGACAATTAAGAATGACGTTAGTTAGAGTTGAAATAAACATTAAATATTGCGTTCACTGTTAAATAAAAAGAGTAAAATTGGAGACAGTTAATGTAATGCTGTAAATAATAGAAGATTGAATAAATTAGAAATAAAATTTAGTTCCTTTTATTTTTTTTTATTAAGACCTCCATCCCTCGCGAACTGAGATACGCCCCTCAAGTATCTGCATGTAACAATAACATGTTAAAAATGGCTATGATTATAACGCAACTAATACTTGTCATTTGCATTTCTAAAATCTACTAACGGTCCCAGGCGTTTTCTCGTGATTCGCGAGCCTTCATGTTAAAAATTCTGTGTGCTAACTGGGATACTTTCTCGAACACTAGGTGTATCCGTCTATGACTGTATGTCAACCCAGTTGCATCTCAACTATTTCTCAGGTGTGTGTGTTTGCGTGTGTGTGTGTATATATATATATATATAAATATATATAAAGTAAACATATTCTAAATAATTGAAAACTATTGACTAAGGCTGTTTTATTTCTCTCTCTCTTTTTTTTTACTTCCTATTACAAATATTTTTATTTTAAATCATTTAGGATAACGTAAATATAAAATATAGGAAGCAATTAGCTTGTGAATAGTTTCCTTGACTGCCACAAACGTCGAAATCACGTTATGTTATAATGTCGAACAGTTAAGTTACCCAGTTATTTCCTTAGCACATAGCAATCAATGTTCTTTCTTTGAGTCATTTCGTAAAGAAAAAAAAAGCTAAAAGTACACCTGCTCCGCACCAGGAACTTTGGACGTTACAGCTGGTCTATCGGGCTGGATTTGAACAGACGCAGTTCTTCTTAGTACGTCAAACTTCTCGTGTGTAAACAACACACATGACGTAATTACCGGAATGGTTCTAAGCACAGTGTACTGTCATTTCCCTACTCACTGTCCTGTATTTCAATTTTATTGCCGAGCACGGTAATTTTGCTTCTATGTAACAGAAAAAAAAAGGTTCCTTTACAAGATTTTTGATAATTTTTTGGACGCATCTTTGTGCCAATTAAGAATAATTTTCCACAACACATTGTAAATTAAAACAAATGCTTTCAAACCATCCAACCACATCATAGTTAAATATTTAATACCAAAAACCAAACCTTATTATGACACACAGAACTACTCTACAAAATTCCGGAAACCAGAACGGACAGATTTCGGTTTGTATTTTCTCAAGTGAGACTGAAAAAGAATAAGTAATGAGTTAATATTTAATACGATCACAAATGCAGCAAAAATAATGTGGACAAACAATTGCGTACTTAAAAACATCTGTCAGATACGCCCTATGCTCTGACATAACTCGTTTTCAAATATTTGTTCTGAAAAGTAAGTTACGGTGAAATAAAAACAAATCCAAGAGGGAACGCATACTACTTCACTTAACGATTTTTCTTTAGAAAGAACACTGGCATGTGCACGTAATCTTAGAACTGTTTTTCGAAATTAAAACAGGCACGTGGCACATACCATCTTGTCATGTAAAACTGACACTATAGGCCTTCTTCAAATCGCGGTTGTGATGCGGCAAACATGTCGGGATGCACCAATTTGTTTATCTAAAGCAAACAAAATTTACTGTGTAATCGCATGAACGAATGGCACGCTTAGCCACGTGAGAAAAATAAATCACATTATATCCGGGAGCCGTACTGAGCAAAATATAGAAGCGGGTCAGGTCGTACGACCGCTGTGCAGGACTGTCGGACAATGTATCTTCCGTTGCAAGTTCCACAACGTCAGCACGAATAATATCGCCGTAAACATTCCTTGCCTTTTCTTCACGTATTGTGAAGAGAAGTCCTCACTTAAGAGTCCTATGTACTGAAACGTTTTCTGTGAAATCGTTGTCTGCGCGTAAACGCGTATCTCGGTAAACAAAAGTTCTTGAAATAGGCCTATGACTCTTTGTTAGAAAAGATAAAGAACAAATATCTATGGTCCTTTTTTTTTTTTTTTTTTTTTTACTTTTGTCATATTAAGTGTATTATCGAAGAAAAAATTTCGTGAAAATGGCACAATATCGCATTTTTAAAGTTTGCCTAAGCGGTTTCCTTAAGCGGCAGGAGAAAAGCACAAAGCTACGGACGTAGTTTAATCTGTGGATTTTGATCGCGTGTAATAAAACCCCAATGTTACAGATCTCATTTTCACAGTACAGCGTTACGACGGAAACACTGCACGCCTTGCGCGTAGAAGCGATGAGGCGCTAGGCGTGAGGGTAACTGTCGCCTGAAGCAATGAGGCGCTAGGCGTGAGGGTAACTGTCGCCTGAAGCGATGAGGCGCTAGGCGTGAGGGTAACTGTCGCCTGTATAGCTCCATCGTTTCTTGACCTCGGAAACGCTGCTACATAATCCCCTTAACTTCACTCCTACTGCCAAAAAAAAACCCCCAATAACTCTATGAACGCAAGAGCCAAATTTTTGCGACTTAAACTGTTACTGTCAGAGGCCATAATTTCAACTGGTGTACGTTTGGAGAAAAATACCGCCCATGCGTGCCTGCAGTTTTTTCTAACGTTATAACCTTCTGCGTGCGTGACAAGCTACGCTACTTGAGGAAGCCTGTTTTGTTAAGCAGCTTCATGACAAAAGGCGGGTATGCAACCCGTTTTACCTGTGGTGCTTAGTGGGTTCCGGCCCGACAGGCTGCATTCAAAGTGTCTTTATCCCTAGTAACTTCTCCTAGCATTGCATATTCAGACATTATTTATCTATGTACACAAAGTTAAATATAAATAATGATAGTTCATAGCTGATTCGCAATTGAATGAGCAATTTTCAGAAGAACCTCTGAAAAATAGTATCTACCGATTACTACATACGACTTACAGGAAGCACTCACTGGTATACCCTTCAGTCAAGATGGCAGCGGGTTGGGGAAAATAGTTCGTGTCTTGGCATCGTATTTTAAGTGTCAGGTTTGTATATGCGTACACGAAGTTTATTTAATTCAGTTTTGTGTTTAAGTTTATGTACGTAAGAATAGTAATTGGCTTATAAATACGATTTTTTTTACGCAGCTGACGGCGCATAAAGAAAGTGAACGGGTCCACACATACAAACAATTTTACATATCTATGGCGGAAGAATAAACAGGCAGAACAATCGATTGTAAGAAAAGTTTTTATAAGTGCTCAGTTACCCACGCGAGGCTAATAGAATCATTTCTTACGTGGCTGGTCGACTCAAAATTTGGTAATATAATCACGAACACGAACAGAAAAAAAATGTTTTAAAATTACCTGCTTGGAATAAGGATTGTCGAGGAACACTATTTCCCCTGTTTATGAGCGAGTTATATATAAGACTTTAATTTCTTGTTTATTCAATAAATGACTAGGCAAAAGCGGCAAGTGCACGCAGACAGACTGCCGCGAGGCGAGAGTTATCTTGGTTTGTTTCACGGCTGGCAGTCTTTGAGATCGACCTCCAGATGTACGCCGCGTTCCATTTGCGCCCCTGCGGCTGTTTACCCAGGGCGGAGTTCTGCACTGCAGCGTCGATCGTGTCTGTCTACTATACCTCTCTTCCTGCCATCCAGGAGCACGATTCTGTCCCACTCTCCCGCTTATCTGGAGACCACCAATCGCACGAACATCGCTATAGCATCCCACTCCTCCCACACTATCAAATTTTTGCCTTCGATTATATTTGACAACAAAATTTGAGGACAAAATTCGGCCATCAAATTTTTCCTTCTAACAAATTGTATCAAATAATCTTGAATGTGTTTGAAAATGTGCCACACTGTCAATTTTTTTTTTTACTGGGAAAATCTAATTTGAAATATTATTTAAAAATTATTTTCGTAGTGAGATATTGCTTTTATTTTTCATGCGGTCCATTACAGGAAGAAACGTAAGTAATACTGTAATTTATTTTCGTTTCTTTACTAAATTAAAATTTTATTTATAACATATTATGTTTCCTGCACAGTGAAATAAATGCCTCTGAGTTCGTAATATTATGTACACTATTCACTTAAAATAGCATTCATGCCCAGACAGTTTCTACATAAATTAATTATCTTCATGACTTACTTAGTTTCCAGCAATTGTTCATTATTTTAAGTTTCTTGGCGACCATTTTTGCTGTGCACGATTCTGATTGGCTGAGACCGTCAAACACCAAATAAATTTTAGAACCGGTCCAATCTTCGAATGCTTGATGGGAACTCAAGCCATCCAACTTTCTCAGACAAAAATGGCGGCGTTTATGACGTTTCGATGACGTCACAACTGCCAAACTTTACTTGATCAAACATATTGGAAGAAGTTTGGCGGGAAAATCTGACAGTGTGACAGGGACTTTAGATTGCAGTACAGTGTTAATGGCGCGCACTGTTGCCAGATCACACCAGCTTTGCGATTAAACTGGTAGGCCGAGTAACAAGTGGTTGGCGAAGGAAATTGCCCGATTAAGAAAATTTTATCTGTTTACCTCCTTGACAACACTTAAGAGAATTCAATCCAGAGTTGCAAAGCTAAGCGGCTCCTTTGAAACTGAAGCCTGTGAGAAACCCTATCATTATGACTGCATGGCGCACACGTAACGAAAATTGCATATTTTTTTGAGGCTGCAAAAAAAATAACTTATCAGGCAAAGGCGCGCGCAGGAACAAGGACAGCGTTAACGACATAAATCATGTATTGGAAGGAGAGGAAGAACGTCCATTACACCGCACACTACAATCTAAGAGTGAGACGCTCAATAGCTGGGATATTCTGATAAAGACTGTTCACGATAAAGTGAACACTTTTGAAATAAACCTTTGAAGGCGTCACTGGTATGTCTGCATATGTTTTAACATGCGCACTGAGTGCCATTCGCACGGTAGAGTTGGTAACGATGGCTTTCGGGGAAAGTATAGTTCCATTTCTTTGATGCAAAATTCGTTTTCCACTGTTCCCACTACCATACAACGTCCGCCAGCTGAAGATCTGCCAGACGCAACTCGATAAACTCCCGCCGTAAAAGATTCGGCCTCCCGGTCGCCCGGAATCTCTCCAGGCTTGTCAAGAGACCAGCGGAAGGGGGAGGGCTGGCATTGCCCGTCCTGCACCGCGCGCGACACTCGCCGATGGAGGCCGGGGTACGTGGAGGTGGGGTAGGGAGTGTTGTTTAAAACCAGGCGACCACGACCAGTGCGGCGGCGTGCCCGGGTCGTCAGAGGCGGGTGGTAGCAGGGGGTTGCATCCCCACCCCACAGAGGCAACCCACCCACTCCACGCGCCACGGTAATTTATTTAAGGCCCCAGAGGTAGGCAGTTTTCACGGGTCTCGCCCTCCTAACCTTCCCCCCCCCCCGACCAGGGTTTAAGGTAACTTGGCTTCGCCCACGCGGGCCCCCAGACTCGTAAATTACCGCCGCCGCCCCTCGGAGTTCAGCCACCACCCCCCCCCCCTCATCACGGGAATGTAGTGGCGTACATGTGCACGCACCCTACCGCCCCCCACTCACCAACAATTCCACTTCACATTAAGCCCGCCTGCAAACGGAGCGGCATTACCTACCAGCCTGCTTACGATCTTGTTCCAGAGCCCCGTGACGGACAACGAAACGTAGCAGATCACTGGGCTCGTCGCTCCTTTCAATGTTCCACGACGTGACAAGTTTTCTGCTCGCACAGTAGAACTTTTTTTTTTTAAGCCAGTTGCGAAAATAATATTTGTTAGCACTAAAAGTAAAATGTCTTAACTTTTACCAAATATCTTTGCGTGTCATGCAGGGACGTAGCCAGGAGTTTACTTAGGGAAGGGAATTCCAATGTATACTTTTGGAAAAACTATGGAAGCTATAATATTAAAAAATATTAGTTCAAAAAGTTATTTACAACCAATGGGCTAATATACAAGGACGAACTACTGCTATAAACATCCTTCGCATTCAAGGGCGATTGCAAATTTCTCATATGTCAAAAAATTAAAAATATTTGTTTACTTATGTTTAGTTAAAAAATTATTTACAATCAATAGGTTAATATACAGATATGTGACTACAAAATGCTATAAAGATTCTTCATGTTCAAGGGGAATAAACCTTTATTTAATAAAATAAAAGTTGTAATTTTTTTTCTCAAATTTTATTTTTAAATATTTTATTTTAATTTCGGGAAGAGGGGGCATGTCTCGATATACCCCCTTACTGGCTTGGCCTATGGCGATGTCCTAAAAATGACAGTGATTTGTACCACTGTTGTCCCAAACAGCACAACTTAACATGCGAAGTTTTTATCCTAATATACGGCGAAACCAAAAAGAGGGTAATGTTCTCCACGTGCCTGTATTGGTTTTTTGTAAGTTCCACTCTAGAAATTAAAAGGTTGTACCGATTTGATAAATGCGGTTATCGATGATTTCATCTTGACATTGCGGGAGACAGAGGATAGGCGACGTCACGAAATTATCATCATGGTGGACGCTAGCCACCATAATGTCGGACACAATTTTTTTCAACCCCAAGTAATTTGGATTTCAAATAAAAGCTCTTGGCAAATAAAGTTTCGAAATTATACATCAGACAATAATTTATAACAATATACACAATAATTATTTATACGATAAATAAAGCTCTTGGCAAGTGAATTCCGAAAATGATAAAAATAAATGAAACATAAATAAAATAAATAACAATGTAAAAAGGATTAATTAGTTAATAGGTAATGACAACAAAATGCGGTGATCCTGGAACGACAGCCAAAAATATCAACATTACAGGACTAGCTAGCTTCTATGCATTATTGACATAATCGCCTAAGCAGGAGGTAGTTTTGTATTTTCAACTAAACTATTTGGTTACGTTCCTTTTGTGGCGGTGACATTCATCCGCCAACGGGATGAGTGAGTCCTTTAAGAGGCCTCGTGGTCTGTATTTCCTCATTCCCTCGCTCCGTTACACATATGTCCCACGAGGCCTCTTTTAAAGGACTCATCCTGTATTTATAAACATCACTTGAAATCCTCAATACCACTATTATTACTGCAACTGTAGCGTATAAAACATAATTTGGAGAAATCTTCCCTAGACTCAAAGACGCTGTAAAAATTTAAGTAAAAATTCAATTACTTCTCTGTGATGAAACTTTTCTAAGTACGCAAATTCGTAAACGTGTTATTTTTGTGTAGACGCGGAGCAACCACACCAGTAGTGTATGTAAAAAAAAATCATCAATGAGATGCAAGGTCTTTTTTACGGATGCGCCCGTTTCAATTTGTTGGCTGTGATGAGGCTTTGAGTCATTGCTCGAGGGAATCGTAACTGAGTTGCTGGAGAGGCGACGCGTCGCCTCCCGACCTTCCGTACATAACCTTGGTCGGCCAGAGCGGCATGTAGTAGGGTCTCCGGAACCTGTTGCGTGGCTGCATCGACCACCCAGAACAGCCGTCACAGGTGGCCGGAATCAGGTAGTAAACTAAGGAGCGCGGCAGCTATGAGAGGCGGTACCACCAGTCGAAAGCAGCGACCCCTCAGCGCTGCCGGCTATATCGGGACGGATACTGCGAATCATACCACAAAGAGGAATCCCGAAGAGTTGAGAGTGCAGACCCGATGAGTGTCAGACGAGGTAGATATGGAGTAGCGCCGGAATACAAGGGCCGAGGAAAACGGGAGATCCCAGAGAAAACCAGCCGACCAGCGGCGTCATCCGGCACGAACCCCACACGCGAAAATCCTCTGACCTCCCGTGGCGCAGCCACCGATCTGCGGTGCGTGAGGCTCTGGGTTCGAATCCTGGGTAAGGCATGGGTGTTAATTTGAGTTAGGCTATAAGCTAGTCCGTAAGCCGTCCCCTGCTAAGCTTGCAAGCATAAAACAGGGGGACGTTAAAAACAATACAATGCGAAAATCCGGGAGCGACCCCGCCGGGAATAGAACCCGTTTCCACCTAGGTGGGAGGGTAGCAGCCTAACCACTACACAGAAACCGCGGCACCTTAACTGTTGTAAAATCAAGCACAGCTAAGGGATGATTGCAAACCACGTTCCAGTAGCATTGCTACTTATATTATCAAAACGTTGTCTTTGGAGACAACCAGTTTATAGTTAAAGTTTCCGGCAGTCGAGTCATGAACCCCTAATTTCCAGAGCTTGTAGCGTTCGTCTAGAGGCCAATATCGCTAGGGAAACAGTCATGGAAAATTAGCCGAGTCCAATAATCCTCCCGGTGGAAGTGCATGAAGCTTACCAATCGGATGCGAGTGTTGAGGGGAACTTTCCCCGACATACCGAATTCTTGATATTTCTAGCTTGTTTGTATATTTAAAGAAGAAAATTCCGAAGGAAACTCTACACCCAACTAGCTATTGGCCTTACACAGTAGTACAGGCATAATGACAGAACTACGGATTCCTATTTACGTCACGATATCGATTTTGCCAAATTTTGGCAGAATTAAAATTATGATGTAATTATGAGTTCGTAGCTTCCTTGTCTTGTCTATATTGCATTGTACAGGCTGTTCACGATAAAATGAGCACTTTTGAAAGCCCTGCTTAAGATCTACTTGTATACACATTGTGTGTTCCTCCACCTTATGAAAAATTAACATTGCCATGGGCCTCATCACTTTATTCGTGCGTCGGTCAAGTGAAACTGTGAAATTATTAAGAAAGTAAATACTTAAAAAATCTGCTCATTTTTACAATTCGATGCATTAAAAAAAAACAGAAAGCGAAGGAAATAACTTTGTTATCACAAATTGTTACCTATCACTTTTTATTCGACGTTAAGATATGGAACTATTTTCTACCCTTCGTTACCAACTTTACTGGGCGAATGTCACTCAGTGCGTCCATTAAAATATATGCATGCAAAGGCAGTGACTATTTTCTAAGATTCATTTCTAAAGTGCTCATTTTATCGTGAACAGCCTTTAAGGACAATAGCTAGTTGGGTATAGTGGTCCTTTAGGAATTCATCTTTAAAAATATAAACAATCTAGGAAAATCAATAACTTAATATGGCGGGGGTAAGTTCAATTTAACCCTTTCAGACCCGATTTAATTTACGGTTTCAGGTGTTGCAAAAAAAGACATATTATTATGCATGATGTAATTAAGTCGGCACAACACTTGTTTCGTTGTCATAGCCAATGATCTGTAGGCTACATTTTGAGCTATAGCAGTACGAATCAATTGCGATCTAGACCAGTAGGACGGTTTGCGAATCATTTGATCACAGGTGAGGTCATTGGTCACTGAGCTTCGAAGTGTGCAGTACAGTCCAAAAACTACATACCTGTGCGTAATGTACACAATTGTGTACATTGGGTCTGGATGGGTTACGGTTGCACATCTACTCGCCACTCTCAATGCAGCCACCGTTAAAACATGAGATTCGGAGCAGAAGTGGCGGTAGAAACGTATTTACAAAAATACCTGAAAATTAACAGTTTACTATTATAGTGCTGCTAAAACTATTTAACAATGTAAATTATAGTTTATTCCCGGATTCTTCACACTGTTTAAATCTAGCCTTTGAAAAATTATGCAATGATATGTTTGGTTATTTCTTAAATATAACATAAAATCACCTCATTTTTTTATTAAATTGAACCTTTCATTATATTTTACGTATAAATTATAATATTTCATTTCTAGTATCAATAAAAACAGGGGGAAAATTGGTGTGCTGGTAACGCCTGGAAATAAATAGTTCTTAAGCAAAATGTTATTGCACAGATTGCGTACGAATGCGGTGCGTTGTATCTTTGATGTAATTTTCTAGACTCTGTTAAGATTAGTTAGCATGAGGCGGAGGAATATTCTGGAAGTAGAACTTCAGAAAAGGCTTCAGAAAAGTTGGAAGTAACCGTGAATGGACTATAGGTAATCTTTTGTAGCTTTCTTACGGGCGTTCTATTGTAATAGTTCAGAATGTCGGAATTCATAATGAGCATCTTGTTTCGTGTCATAGCACCGAGATTTATGCTAACTTGCAGGTTCTTGATCCCTATTTACGAAAATTAGGTTACATACAAAACTTAGAATTTCAGTGGCAGGGCATACTATACCAGCTGTAGTTTCTCCTGACGCACGATTAATTCTGTGGTATACGCTATTCACGATAAAATGAGCACTTTTGAAAGCCCTGCTTAAGATCTACTTGTATGCACGTTGAGTATTCTTCCACCTTATATAAGACTAACATTGTCATGGACGTCATCACTTTATTCATGCGACGGTTGAGTGAAACTGTGAAATTATTAGACAAGTAAATATTTATGGATTCTGCTCATTTTTACATTTTGATGCATTACAAAAACCGAAAGCGAAAGAAATAATTTTAAGTTATCACAAATGGTTACCTAACACTTTATATTTGACGTTAAAATACGGAACTACTTCCCACCCAACGTTATCAACTTAACTGGACGTATGTCAATCAGGGCGACCTTAAAATATATGCGGGCAAGGACAGTGCCTTTTTTATTAGTTTGATTTCAAAAGTGATCACTTTATCGTGAACAGCCTTTAGTGACAAACCTATGGGGTCTTCGGTTCAACTTCAGAGCTCAGAGGACTGTAACATTTCAGAGATGGAATTATCTCGTGCTTGACGAGTTGAAGTTTCCTCGGTGTTCTTCCGTTTCCTCGCACGTCTTTCATTCCCCCAACGCTCCACTCTGACACCCTGTCAACCCGTGCACTCTCCAGACGGCCGAGAACGACAAGTGCTCTTCACAGTCAGCTCCACTCGTCCTCATCCACGGCGACCCTGCCTCCGGCGGGGGCCACGTGTCAATCACGGAGCAAACAAGGGAAGAGTTGGAACTCGACGGTATGACGAGAGATCCTTATCTTATTGACGTGTTTACCAAAGTAGGTTTTACCCTACAGCCAACTTTACAATAGTGGAAACTAATAATGTCCACTCTGTTGTGTTGGCTTTACTAGTCTGTATTTAATATTTTTTTTATGACTGAAAAAAGTTTTCTGTTTAGTATAATAGCTTGTGTCGTTTTTCCATAGTAATTCACATTACAGATGGATTTAAGAGAGTATATATCATGGAGCGATTTCAGGCGAATGTTCGTAAAATACACGTTCACGAAATATCAGATGTGAAAGCCACATAAGACAAAGAAGGCTGTGATACCACCTCAGAATTACAATATGTAAACCAAAAACATATTCCTAAAATATCTAAAAATTAAAAAAACTACATGACAGCTTATTGTATATTTGGGTGGAGGTAGTGAATGTTTGTTTAAATAAACTAAAACTTCGTACAGTGCTGAAACTGTAGATCCACGACATATAATATCACAGATAAGGATGCTGGTATGTGGAACTAATAATACTCTCATTACAGCACATCGGGCTTCAATACGGAGCTCTCGCCAGAGGTACGGCGTCCTCCCTCGTTATCCCGCCCTCTGTCTCTGGTCATGCAGCCAGCGAGCTCCGCGGGCGACACATGACGGACACGCCGAACCTCACGCCCATCGTCGTGGTGTAGCGTTCCGGGCGGCTGGAGAATTCAAATGAGATTCACGTTGGGCGTTGTAGCATCAATAGCACACTACGATCAAGAAATTCCTTTCGACATCAAGTTTATTGAAAGTCATACAAGGTGCAAAATAGAAGGTCTTCCAACTTGGCCTCTCACTTATCATTATTAACAAGTGCTCATACATTCTAATGGCCTCGGGATACGTTACAGCGATTCTCCTAAGGCTCAGCGAGCTCCCGACTCTTCCAAGAAGACTCTCTCTACCATTCCTTTCGAGCCTTAACTTATAACTTATACTGACCAGCAACATGCAATTCGCACTCCAGGTGAGGGCCGTGCGGTATACTTGAGGCTCGTGTGCACCATTTTAGTGCCAGGTGCAACTGTGTACCTTCAACTCCCTTTCTCTGCCTTGCAGTCTTGTTACGTATGACTATACAAAATGGTACAAATTTACAATTACACTACAGTGGTTCCCAGTTGTTTCCACAGTGCTTTGTAGCTGGGAACTAAACGAGATTTCTCAGGCAGGATTTACAACAGCCTCGCCACGTCCGTCCGTCTCCCAACCGTAGACTAGAGATGAGGTGGACCGATCTCGCTGGCGGCGCACAACCAATCTGCGTGTCCCAACATTGAGCTTCTTTTCTGCCAATACGTCCAGCGAAAACGGCATGGTTTGGATTTTAGGTTAGAAAACTGATTTGTAAACAAACATTTGAGCCGTATGTACTTCCTCTGACTAATTTAAAATGAAATTTGATTAAAATAAAAGCGGTATACGGAGTTTACTCGTATAATAGAATTTGTCATTCAAAAATTAGGATACAAACAAACACTTTCAACACTGTCGACCATGTGACTATCACAGATGTGTTCTTTTCAGGTATGTCAATATTGGGCACATGCGCAGAAAAAGAATAAACGATCTGAATCTTTAGTCCATGCTCCCAGCCGAGCGATTTACAACCAAACTTCGTACGTCCGTTGTACGTTCAATGCTGCAAACTAATAAAATCAAAACTGTTTACAAATAGGAAAAAATTCTCCACTAAAAGTGAAAATGTTTGGCCGTATTGTGCTTCTCAGTACCCAAAACGCACATAGACGTACGTAACGGAAATTAATCGATGTAGAAATGTTTTATATCTTATAAAGAATTATTTTATTACTTTTACTATTGCACAAAAGGAGCTCGCGTTTCCAAACGTTATTATTAATTAGTCTTCAGGAAAAATGTAACTTAATTTCATTTTACAGTTACATAAACAAACATATGAAAACAAAACACTGCATACACTACACAGCCTTGTAAAGAACTCGGGATGAAAGAGTAACAAAACGTGCAAGTTTAGAAGGTTGTAATTTCCTCCGTTCGGCCATCAAAAGTTGAAGCTTGCCAAGGTTTTGACGGACGGAAGGATAGAATTAACGGCCACCTGTGATTGGTTGTTGGTCACGTGATTGACGGACGGACGTGACGGGTCGTTGTAAATCCTGCCTTATGGGGGAGTTTGGCATAAGGGAAAATTTCTACCGTTAGGTGCGCAGTGTTCTAAAAGATAATTTTTAATGAAAATTTTAAGCCACGCGGACAATACAAGACATTCTGTTTTCTTAATTACAGAGTTACTTTATATTTGACTTATGAACATTACTATTATCCTGTTTTTAACGTATAGATAGAGACTAGTGATTGCCTAGTGGCGAATATTTTCCTTTTGCCAAACGTTTAACATTGATCTTCCCAACCTGTAGTAGAATAAACCTCACCTCGGTTAATGACTTGCCTCCGATACCAAGCGGGTGCACGGTGTAAGAAACCTTACCCCCCCCCCCACCTCACCTTTGTACTAAAGGCTGTTCACGGTGAACTGAGCACTTTTCGAATCAACCCTTGAAATATGTCTCTGCTACCGCACCTCCATATATTTTTATGGATACACTGACTGGCACACGCCCAAGTAAAGTTAGTAGCTACGGAAGTAAAGTAGTTTCACGTTTTAAGCTTAAGTAACAGTGTTAGATACACTTTTATGAATGTTGAAATAACAAGTTTTATCTTTGCTTTTAATGCATATAAGTGTAAGAATTAGAAATTTTGTAAAGCACGTACTCTTCTAATGTTTCTACAGTTTCCCTTTGCCGACGCACGAATAAAGTGATAAAGCACATAGCAATTTTAATATTAAATATGGCGAGTACGAATATACAGCGTGTGTAAAAGTAGATTTTAAGCAAGGCTTTCAAAAGTGCTCAGTTTACAGGGAACAGCCCATAAAAATTAGCATTTTAGGACTGCTGACTTCAGGGACACCGTCTTGTTCAAGGTCACCGACAGGTAAGAGAAACTGCGCGGGTGGGCAAGAGAATAAAGACGGGCGAAACATTTTTATGGGTTTATAACCCCAGGCGAGGAACTACTCTGCATTTGTGATGTAAAACACTGTCCACGCTTTCGGGCATTCGCCGTCTCTGTCTGGCTATCGTAGATGTATTTACACGACCACCGCGGCAATACCTTCAGCAGCATATTTAACACGTGCGAGTTAAGATGTTGATCTGGCTCTGTTGTAAACCTTTTAAAAGTCTTCATTACCATAACTTCAAAGGCAGAGTTGTAACACTGGCGTGAGAGTGGATTTCTATGGGTCTCCGTAGCAACTTTGCGTGGGCACGCTGCCAGGTCACGAATATACAGGTTGAGGACATTTGCGTTTTGCATTTCGCACGTACCTGAGGACCACGACCAATGAAATACTGTCATGGCGTCCGAGGTCACGACAATGCGAAAAACATCCGCTTGTTTATTGCACGTCTTCAACAGGAGAGTGCTTTTTTTTTTTATAACACGCCGCCACTAGCAGCGCAATGGCTTGGAATCATCAGCGCTCATGAGCTCCAAAGACGAGAACCTCCGGATCACGAGGTCATAGGTTCCATCCAGTGGCAGACATGGATGAGTGAGTCGTTTTTGGATATACAGTATGTACAGCACGTACACAGTCCGCCACAATGCGGGAACGTTGTAAAGCAGTAATTAAAAAAAAAAATCTGTGTATGGTTGTGAAGGGTACAAGTCCGTGCATTGTGCGTGAATCCGTCTGCGTTAGCGGGTAATATTTCTTTCGGATATGAATGAAATGAAAGTAACGAAACTGAGACTTGGATTAAATAGACAGTTATAGGTGGAGATATTTCGTTTGACACCTAAATCAGCGCGCCAGCAGATCGAGTATAGGCTATTTACGGTAAATTGAGCACTTTTTAAGCCCCTCCAAACATGCATCAACCACAAATAAATATATTTTGCTGCTATCTCAGATGGTAATTAGTGGAAAATTTGAAACCTATGTACTGTGTTTATTAGTCACACGGTAATCTTCATATTAAAAACTGGCGGAAAGATAGAAATTGATTGGACGAAAAAAATTAGCAGGACCTTAAAAATTGCGTACTTTACCGTGGATAGCCTATAGCGAGATATACTGCCCGGTTAAGTTTCGAGCACGCTCAAAATTACCGACAGTCACCGCGTGCCCCGACCGAGTAAACTCAAGGTCATGCTAACATTGCAGAGCCACATTTATTTCACAATTATACTGTCGGAATGACTCACCATTAAAACGTTATACCTAAAGATATTTCCGTCCTGGTGCACCATGTGTAGCTGATCTGGGAGACGCATTCACTTAAGAAAAAATCACTTAGAAATCGGAGCTGAGCGTGATACTTGCCAAGTATTGCACCATTTTCGAATATAAGCGACGTTTCGCCAATGGTTCTTAGCACCGGGCACTCTAAGAGCTTGACACTCGTACGAATAGCGTTTGGTTGAGCTGCTCCTCATTCGCTTGTTTATGCAGGCATGTATGTCATCGCAGTTTGGATTCAGATGTTGGCCGCACCGAACTGGCGAGGATAATGTGTTTTGCCTTTTCTTTATTCCACCAGACAGTGGACTGTCACCATATACCATATCATTATATGGTTTCTTTCCCCACGTCATGGCGTCGAAAGCAACGACCTAAAAATACAGATTCAAAAGCCACGGGAGCACTGTTTCCAAAAATCATCTTAATGGAGGCATTTCTCCATAAAAAAATTATATAAAAGCAAGTCCTAATTTTTAAAATCTTTGGAACTGTTTTGTGAGGTCCTCTGAGCACGCTTGGCTTTGGAACGAACTCAAAATATAAAAACATCTGGTTGAGATTTTTTTATCATATTGCGAAATGAAGCCTGTTTAATTTTCCTAAACAATTGCAATCATGGACATAGTTATTTATCTATGCACATATTACTTCGTTTATTATCGTCGTTTGAAGAAATAAACCATCGGTGAAAAAAAAACACAAGCGTAGCGTACTTTATACGTTGACCCACTAAACGCCACATTAAAAAATTGTGGTGGCTACAGAGTGTTTTGTTGGTATTTACCCCGCCATACTTTTTTGTGCTGAATACAAAAAAAAATTGTCATTGTTACCACTTGACCTTTGTGATCTCTAACAATTTATTTTGTGGAGGTTACAAGGAATTTCTGTTTCAAAAAATATACTTCTTTCAGCGAATAATAATAATGGTATTCCTAACGCTGTCACTGCGTCTAAAGTTACAAGTTGATGTCCTACCCCGCCCCCCTCCCACAAAAATTCATTGTACTCGTCGGCAGGATGCCGTGTCAATATCCTCGGATTCTGCATCTGTACAAACAACAGGCCGTTGGCATATACGCCGGGTGCGCATATCGGTCGAAAGCTTTATTATGCAGACGTTTATATTACTATTTAAGTTACGTAAATATCTTACGGACATCTGGCTACTTGTACAAGGCGGCCGGATGGCAAATCAGTGTCGTGGTTTGGCGTATTTTTAAAATATATGTTTACGAAATTAAAATATTGGCCACCGTCTCAATAAAACTATACGTATGACTTAAAATTGTTGTTAGCCGACAGTTATTTAACGTACATAATATCGTGCAAAACGCTCACGGCAAACATAACGTACGCACCGCGCATGTCTAACTCGCATTCGAGAGATCGTGGGTTCGATCTCGGGGGTGAGATTTTTTTTTTTTTTTTTTTTTATGGTTTTCCAGCCCCTCGCTCCAGGCGAATGCTGGTGCAGTTACTGCACACACGCACACTTCCAACACCCAACCCCGTGTGCCGTAGTGTAAACAGACATAGAGCCGCTGGCGTGCACGTAACAAATAAACATTAATAAATAACAGATGAAAATGTTTTTTTTTTAACTTGTACTGTATGCTGCGTGGCTCAATGATAATTGATATTAACAGCGGGAAACTAATTCGTAAACCACGCGGCTGTTTTGCAATAGGAATGGTTATTTTTATAGAAGCCGAACAATAAGCGTACAGCTTGCTGGCTGTTGAAAGGGTTAACTTTTTAAAGCCATAATACACACTGGTTTCTTCCTCGAACAAGAAAGTAAAAATAAAGGTGAACAAGAAAGTGGACACTATATTGCATACTAGCTAGTATGCACGGAATTGTCATCAATACATACGACACTAGCTGGTGAGCAAGAAAGTGGATGGAAGTAGTTTTTGGGGTCGTGAGACTGTTTTGTGCATTATTAATAGCATCTGCCATAAAACAGAATAAAATATTTAGTCTAATCAGACATATTTCAAGCACTGTAGAGTATCTACAATCACTAACAAAAAAAAAAACAAACCTCTCTATCTTAAAATTCGCACAGAGAATTATTTACAATGGTGGGACTATTGAAAATGTTATCGTATTAAAAACATTAACATATCAGCTTATTGCTACCATCAACAAAATATATGTTTTGTTTACATTCGACATATACAAGAAAGATGTCCGTGTGCATTAAGCTTAAGCTACGCGACAGTACAAAAGAGCGTCTGAAAAGTTTCTGTGTAGGCTCAATATGAACAATACACCAAATGGCCATAACAATTTACAAATACGATAATATTCGCTTGTTTTAAGTACGCACCTACATGCTTGAAACAAAAAACAAAATTACTGCTCAAAATTGTTTGCACGTATTAATTAAACGTGTTGTTTATGAAGATACGAAAAAACTGTCTAGGAAGAAAAAAATGTCGAAAAACGGAGAGAGCTTGGGCCGTGTGCGTGACAAGGTTTCTGGAACTGCAAACGGCGATGACGGAGGAAGTGGGGAGGGTAACTTGGGCAGGAGGGGGAGGAGTTGCCAGAGTTCTCCGAGGGGCCAATCAGAGCCGGTGTTTGTCCGGGACCCGGGTTTCGCAGTCGACAAGGCGCAGTAACCCGATTAGCCGTCCAGCGGGTCGGGGGAATGTCATCCTGGGACCTCGTGGCCCGGGAATGCTACCAGAACGCCTTTGCGGTCAGCCCACGGTCTTTACCCTCGCACAACTCGCTCATTTTATACCCTTTGTAATAGTTATTTCTGCAGTCTCCTCGTTAAAGCCATGGACCACGGCCGAATTAGATCTTCTGGAATAAAATAAAAACTGAAAAGGAAATTTACTGTGCTCTGTTTCATGAAATGCATTTTAACGTAAATAGTAACATTCTTATTCACAGTAATGTTGCGAGTTAATCACGAAAAAAAGAATTACCTGTCTTAACGTCTTATTATACGTGTAACATTTAGACTGATGACAACTAAAATTGAGGTCTACTGGGTTCCTTTCGTTTTATGCATGTAATTTCAAGAATTGCAGCAGTAGTAACCAATTTGCGTTTATAAAATATTCCATGCCACCAGCTCGATTAATGTGAGTGGAAGTCATTAATATAAACCTACGGCTGAAGCATAACAAATTGGCGGAGAGAACGAAAAAGGAAGGTAATTAAGGTGTGCTCATTTAACACTTAACCAACCATATTTGTTTTAATCACCTACGTATGTAGTTAATACTAATACGCTTTTCTCGCAGTGTTGTATTCAGAATTATATTCGTATAAATTTATTTTCCCTCATTTTAATTGCACAGCAAACACTTAACGGTGAGTTTTTTTCCATCCCAGCATAGTAAAATAGAACCTTACCGACGTTAAAAGGTCGGGAGGGCAAAACAAATGTAAGAATGAGAGCGAACTTCATAACTAATATTAGGGCCCCAACTCATACTATTATACTATTCAGTTTACGAATACAAGTTGGTTTCTTTTCGCAAATGTGAACATTTAAGTATTTCAAGCTTACCACGAAACGATGTAAATAGCTAGAGTATGGGCTCGTAAAGGCGGTTCACGATAAAGTGAGGACTTTTGAAATAAACCTTAGAAAAATTTCACTGTCCCTACCTGCTTATATTTTAACGGGTGCAATGAGTGATATGCGCCCAGTAAAATTGGTAACGATGGATGGGAAGTAGTTCCAGATCTAAAAGTCGAATAAAAAATGTTAGGTAACCATTTGTGATAACTAAAATTATTTAATTGTATTTGTTTTTTTTTAAAATGAATCGAAGTGTAAAACTGAAAAAATGTACAGATATGTAAAATATTTACTTTTCTAATAATTTAACAGTTTCACTTGACCAACGCATGAATAAAGTGACGAGGCCCATGGCAATGTTAATTTTACATAAGGAGGAAGAATTCACAACGTATATACAAGTAGATCTGAGGCAGGGCTTTCAAAAGTGCTCATTTTACAGTAAATAGCCTATATGCGCATGATCCCATCTAGGAGCGCGTGCATTTGACCGCACCTACAAGCACCGACGAGCAGTCGTAGACACTAGCGTGTAGTCGAAATCCCATTAACACAAGAAACACCAGACGATACCAAGTAAACGCAAGGACTGAAGAAGAAATCCTGGAAGACGCCAAAGACGACGGCGCTTTACACAATTTACGAACTTCACGAGGAGACTCATAATCGGGCTGAAAACCGCAGGTTGGCAGTACCGTCGTATATAACCTAGCATGTGGACCTTTCGGACCATACTATCGTATGCTGTTGGTAGTAGTGGATACGTAAAGGCACCCTCACACGATGGGCCGGCTCAGGAAAGCCGAGCTCGACTACCAGTCGAGAGGATCGACGCATCGTGCAGGGGACGCGAAGGGATTCCATGGCGACCTGGTATGCGATACTGGCCATGTCGGGGCTTCTGTGTGCCCACGGACCATTTCCCGATGCCTTGCGGTGACGAATGTGCAATCCAGTCGTCTTTACGTACGTTGCTAGCAACTCTGCAACAGTGGCGGCTCCGTTTGCAGCGATGCCAGGCCAGAGAAATCGGGAACTCCACAGACCGGCGATGTGTGGTGTTTAGGCGACGAGTGCCGCTGAGAACTGCTGATCGTCGTGCATGGGTGTGGAGGCCCCTTAGTGAACGTCTCAACCCCTATCTTGCTATCGAGCAGCGTAATTATCACATGAGAGGAATTATGGTCTGGGTAGCCGTAGCCTGCGATAGACCATCCGTGGACTCCATGGCCTCCTTGGCGCTGGAGTTCGGCCCGTTCCCTTGCCGCATGTCTTACGACGACACGCTAATTACAGAATCACCACAGTACCTCACCCTTTACTTAATTGGGGTACCACATGTTTGCTACAGTGACTTTTGGAATTTTCATGGCGTTTTTCTCGTAAACGAAGCGCCTAATGTATTTTTACGTAAGAGTATTTTCTACTTAGTTTTGACCATAGATTCGTGTGGTGTAGCCCGTATCATCCTGTATAATTGTCTATTTGCATTCGTAAAAACGATTCTTTAGTAAAATGAAAACAGAACGAGATGGGTAAAACTACTGCGTAGAAAAAAATTTCCTTAAGGAATCAACAATCAGGTTTAGAGCATTGCTTGTCCGAATGCGATGGACTGATTTACCGCATCACTATGCGAGATAAAAACATTGAAACTGGGCCACCATTCCAGACAAGGAAAAGTCAACGATAAACCGGAGAGTTTTTCCGGAGAAGTCGAATTTAATCGCATTACCATACTCCAGCAATCAGACGAAATAAAATTCCCAGCGGGATCACCGTGGTAATAGATCTACTTTACATCCAAAGGGACGTTTTCCATGCATGATTTACGTTTCCAATCGCGATACGGGACCGTATGCGTTCTACTGTCGGGGGCCTGTTTCATAAAAGACATAATACAGGGCCTGTATACAGGAGTTGTAAAATAAAAAATTAGAACGCTGTAAAAGTCTGTGTCAAAAATATTATTTTACACTCCTAAAACTACATAAAAATAGCGCCTGTATAACAGGAAAATGAGTTTTGTGAGTTCATGATCACGAATCCGTGACGAGGTTTTGTGTATGATTATTTGTTCATTCGTATAGTGGTAACTTGCTAGTAGTTTCTTCCGACTCAACATGTCTGAAAAGGGGGGGGGGGGGGGAAATGTAAAGAACATAAACTTATCAAGTTTCATTTTGGAGAATAAAGCAAACTTATTTGAGCAATTTGGTCCAAATATAACCAAAGAGACGCGCAAAATAGCTTGGAGCGAGGTACGAGATTATGTAGTATCCATAGGACTGATCTCCAGCAATAGAGATACAAGCTATATCCGAGAGACAACATGGCAGAATCTGAGAGGAAGAACCATGGTATGTTAAAAAAGTAATTCAAATACAATGTAGAATGTTAATATCTAGGCCTGTGTTTGTGTCGGCCTATGCCGGAAAGTTTAATTTATGGGATGCAGTACCGATCGAAAAAACGTTAACATTAACAGTGTTTAAATTTATAAGGAAAATAAATAAAAAAATAAAATGAGACGTGTTTTATGATCGTTTAATTAACTTACAGGTACAAAAATAAAAACAATTACATCTTTGTTTTATTATTATCTTTGCAAAAAAACATTCACACTCACTTTGTTTACTTGTAAACTGTTTGAACTACTTACACCTAGCATTAGCCAATTTATTGTTGGATATAACCTCACGTGCAGGGAATTTAGAACAAAATAACAAATTATGTGGAAGATCTTTTCTTATAGTTTCATATTTCCCTGACTGTTCATAAACGTGACTCTCTTATAACTTATAGGCAAAGCTTGACAAGTAAACGGGAGAATCTGGCGGCCCACATAAAAAGGTTGGTCGAAATCGACCAGCTTATCATACAAATCCTTGGCAAAGACTCCCCAGTCATTAAAGACTTTGGTGTGTCCCATTCCATGGGGCTGCGTCGCAATGAAGACTGTGGAGAAGTAGTTGTAAACCTAAATGCCTTAATTACTGATAACTCAGCAGGTGAAGTGGGTGTAGAACATGTGCAACGTGATGCAGAGAACCCACCAGTGTTTACATCAAATTATAGAAGTTGTATTAACTAAACAAGTGTGATCAATTAACAATCCACTATAAATTATTGCGTTCTTAGTTTGTTGCTGAGCTTTAATTTTATGAATACTCTTTAACTAAATGCAAATAAAATCAAATAAGAACAAAAATTCGTCTTGCGAAGTTTTTACTTCTTATTCCTAACAAACATGATTAAAACTTGTTCTGTGGTGTTCACTCTTTACAAACACCAGTTACATATATATCTTCCTTGTTTCATGTTTTCCAACACAACTTATGCATAACAAAGTTAATGCATTATTTATTTTTCCACAGAAACAAAAAAAAAAAAAACGTGTAATTGTCCAGACATTGGATATATAATGAAACAGCAAGAGCTTTTAAAGAAAAAAAAACCTTAACTGGAAGTCCAAAGACTGGAAATAGCAGTTTGGGACCGAGACGATTCTCTTGGAATCAAACATTCACATTTAACCAACCATATTGAACGCGCTGAACCAACTACTTCCAACGAAAGTATTAAACAAGTTGTTTATGTAGATGAAGGCTTCACCATAAACGACAATGGGCAAATCATTGCAAATAATAACACAGAGGGGAGTAGGTACCAAGGAACTTTATTGATATGTATTCATGTCTACTTTTATTTTGACTAACATTTTCAGTTCATAAAACTTTTTTTTTTTTTTACTAAATTTAGTGTCTAGTGATTTGTTGTACAGTATTCACAATGGCAATATGTTAATCAGATTGCAAAGGCAGGGAAAATTTTTTCTGTACCTTATAACATAAAAAAAAAAAACCATTTGTATGTATTAAAATATTCAATAAAATTATTTCTTAGTTTTCATAGTGCCTGTAAAAATAGTTCGATGTTTCTTGTCCTACCAAATCAATACCACCATAAACAACATCATTTGGCTGCCCTTCGGCACCCTTTGCCACGTTTTCTAGACCTACCATTTCATTTTCCACTTCCAAGCCTTCATTTCCAAAACTTTGACAAGTTGCAAAGTGCTACAAAACATTTCACAACTTTGCACGCAAAAACAGGTTGGAGTCTAAGGTAATTAAGGCAGGGGAATGTCTCCTTCAGAATGCCTATTGCACATTCTATGACACGGCGTGTTTTCTTATGTGCTCTTGCAAATCTGCGCTGTTCTGGTCTGTTATCATTTTGCACAATTGGTGGAATTAACCAACCATGATTTTAAGAGATACATCGAGTCCCCCAAAATTACACTTCCGGGAAACGACCCCCATCCTTCTTCCATTCGATTAAATAAGCCACTGTTATGCAAATCCCGTGCATCACTAGCACTTCCTGGCCAGTCAGCATACACATAGATGGAATGAACCATCACGGTCAACAAATTCTGGTTCAAAGTCATGTGGGGCATCCATTTTGATTAGGGTACCATCAAATACTCCACAGACAAGTGGCATGCCTGCAAGTTTACTGAAGTCATTGACTACAGCCCCTACATCATCAGGCCAACAAACAAGCTCTTCTACCATTGTTGCTTCCACTGAATTCACAACTTTGTGAACTACTCTATTGACAGTAGCCTTTCAAACACCATGCATGTCGCTTATACTGTGGTATTGTGCCCCAGTTCCTAACCAATACAGTGCTATTTATAACTGTTGGTGAGGCATTAGTGCTTGGTTTCTGTGTGTAGGATGTTCCAGATGAGCATCAATTCGTTCCAGAATGAACCAAAATTGTTGGAAATTTAGCCTAAACTGTTTGTTGTATTCATAGGTTTCTTGGATAACATTATACGAAATTCTGTTTCAGAAATGCTTAGGTCTCCTTATAATAATTTCTTCCTTATCACTGGAACTATATTCTTTGCCCATTTTGTCAACTTCAAATTTTAACTATAATGAATTAGTTTCACTCTTGTTTACAATTCGATAAACACTTGTAATAATTTGAGGGTGGTCTCAATACTGATACAATTTTCACTACTATATTTGTTTTGTAATACAGGCTACTGCTCTTTATGAAACAGTTTTGTGAAGAACACCTGTTTTATTTATGTGTAATACAGGCACAATGCCTGTAAATGATGTTATACTTATATGTTTTTATGAAACAAACTCCTTGTAAAATGTTGCCAATATTACAGGTAAATCACTTATAATAAAGGACTTATAAGTTTTATGAAACAGGCCCCCGGTCTAATATGGTTACCTTTTCGCCTTGTCTGCACTGAGAGAAAATCGAGCAAAATATTTGTTTGCATAGGGCCAAATATATATTTAGTTGCTCTAACAAAATATATTGTTGAGCAAACAAAATATGAAAAGGAACAAATTACCTTTGTTCGTCTTACAAAATATATGTTTAAATAAACAAAATCTTCTTGTTGGGCAAAAAAATTAGACTGTCAACTAAATATTTTGTTGAATCAACTGTATATATTTGTTTGGCCACTCATCTGAATGCCTTCGTTCGAAAATACAGCTCGAGAGTTTGTTTGTATTTTTGTTACAATTTGCATGGTAACCGTGTTTGTTAGGGCATATATTGATGCTTAACAATCGTATAAATACATTAATAAAACAATGCAACAAGAAACTGACAAGTAAAGCTGTAAAACTTGAAATATTTATTTGCACACGTTGCCCAACATTTGCAGGCTATCTGCATGAAAGCTTTCCTACGTCGTCAGTTGTCACATTACCTGAGATAACTAAGACGTAGCGCTCGGACGCAGGTGATCGAGGTTCGAAACTCGATCGAACCTGTAATTCTTTTTTACATCGGCCCGAACTGTTTGATGTACGTGTAGCCAAACAAATCTTTTAACTGCATCAACCAATTCTTACAGTTTGGATCAACCAAATGAGAACAACAAAATAATTTGGTTTCAGCAACAAAATATCTCACTGCCCCTATACAAACGAATAATTTGGTTGCACCAAACAAATCTTGTTTGATTAAACAAAACGTTTTCGTCAGTGTGGGTGGAAAGGTGAACCGTGGAGCTTCAAGAAGCCCGGCAACAAACCCACGACTTCTTGTGCCCACAGCCCCGCCCTCTTTCTTCATTACGTTTTCAAGAAGCAAACACAATGCACGGGGGGAAACAGCACCAAGTGCCAGCTATTATTCAAATGGAGCGAGTGTGCTGAAAGGTATTTTGAATTCCAGCGGTGGCTCCCTCCATCGCCAACAGCCAATGCATACACCCCCATCCCACCCTTCAACACGGTTATGTAAATACAGATCCAGTAGCTCCCCGTGTCGGTTTGTCCCCAGTCACAAAAACACCCTCGCCGTGTCCTGCCCTGCTTTTTTTTCATCCACCGCCGCATCCAGAGTTTTATTAGAGACATGAAAGTTTAAACAGTGGGTCACGGGGAGTAATGTTTGTCCAGGCAGCGGGAAGGGAGGAAGGTAGATTGGCACACGGTCATGTCGCCGAGGTACAAAGTGGCGAGTGAGGGATAGAGTAGGGGGTGGTTTGCATTTTAAAACATTTGGCAATGGGAACATTGAAATAAGCGCGTGCCCCGCAGCCTGAATGCTCGCTTCCCACCAAGGCAAACCGGTTTCGATTTCTGGCGGGGGTCACTCGGATCTTCGTACGTGAGTACGTGAGGAGCCGCGGTGGTGTGGTGGTAAGATTACTCGCCGTCCACCTAGGCGAACCAGGTTCGATTCTCGGTGGGTTCGCTCCCGGATTTCCGCCGGACGATGCCGCTGGTCGGCGTGTTCCCTCGGGGATCTCCCGTTTATCCCCCGCCCTTGCATTCTTCCGGTGCTCCATCCTCGCCACGACACGGCTTCCGGCTTACGTACACAAGATGTTCCGCGACACCGTTGCTCGCATATGTATACGGTCATGCCGTGTCGGGTCTGAACTCGGAGCTCCAGTGCTCTCTCCAGCCGACATTCACGCGCTGTCTCGCCGCTGACCTCACACCCACTATGAAATTACTACTCTCTCGCCACAGACTAAAGATGAAGTAGACCGATCTCGCTCGCTGCGCACAACTAATCTCCGTGTCCCAACATTGAACTGCTTTTCTGCCAATACGGCGAGCGAAAATGGCGTAGATTTGGTTTCAGATTAGAGCACTGTTTAGTAAACAAGTGCTTTTGAAATGTTATACTTCCTCAAACCAATTCGTATTGTTTTTTTTATTAAATTCAGACTGGTTAAAATTTTTTATTAATAAAATAGTGCTTGTCATTTACAGATGAAGATGTAAACAAACATAAACATGTTCATCACTGTCGATCATGTGACTTTGACAGTTGTGTTCCTTTGGGGTAGGTCAATGTTGGGTACATGCGCAGAATACGAATAAGCGGTCTACCTCATCTTTAGTCTATGTTTCTCGGAAATTGTCATAGCCTTACAGCCAATCAACAAACATGAAACTGAGAGAGTTGACATTGCGGGAGAATGTAAAAAATTCTCTCTTCTACATATTCGGCAAAGGATAAAAATGCGAGGGGAGTTTAAATTTTATATATGAAGCTTCAATACAATTCAATTGATATCACTGATAGTAATGTATGTGTAATGCTTGCATAGGTCCTTTCTCTCTCTCTCTCTCTCTCTCTCTCTTTCTCTCTCTCTCTCTACCTCTATATATATATATATATATATATATATATACATATATATATATATACATATATATATACACACACACATTTCTTGATACAAATTAATCTTTTCTAGTAAGGAAGTAATACTGAGTGACTTTGAGCATATAGTTATTCTTAAAATGTTATGTTTTAAATTACAAAATAAGTAGTCTGCGACACGATCAATGCTGACCACACACACTAGTGACGTCAAGCTCCGTCCACTGTCTATTCGCTCTCGGAGTTCGCAGCAGCCACCCATTCCTTGCACCCGGGTGTCCCCCTACTGCCGACAGAATGCAGCTGTTCTATCTTCTCACTGTACAGTACTGCACCGACACATCTGAAAGCATTGCAATCGGCCAAACAACGTGAAACTGCAACAAACTTTACGAAAATCATTCATCTAGTAGGTACATAACAAAAATCAAAGTCTGTTGCTGTCATTCACTATGATGAAATTAAACAGCATACTCATAATAAAAAGTTAAAGCATATAGCCACACGTTAACGCTTTTCAGTCAAAATGGCTGTACTTATAAAAGCCATAATTTACATCAAATTATAAGCTATTTCCGGCAGGATTATTTATTTCAAAGAGTTTTCAATTGTATTAGGCGTTGATACAAAAAAGAAAACTTCTATTCGGAACAGTAAACTATTAAAGGTTAACGCTATGTTCCATATGTCGGGGCCAATATAACTGACCGTTGCTGTTTGATGTTATTGGTAGCAGGTGTTTATGAGACTGCGGGAGTTTCAACAAGGAATTATGTATCTCACCACGTGAGGGACTTGCCTTAAATGACGTTGTTTTCTTCTGTGTACTGCGTAGATAATTGAATCTCCTTGAACAATGTCCCTTATGCAGGACACTGATAAGTTTTAACAGAGGAGCTATTATCTGTATATATATATATATCATATGCCATGTCAGGCTAGAGGTTAACGAGAGGTTCCTCCATACCTTCATGTCACAAAGCTATGGGACGAATATAATGTGGTACTAGCATCATGCGGGAGGCTGGGATAGCACTGCCGTCTTTTGAACCGTAAAATGCCACTCTATGCTGCTTTCTCCCACCACCTCGGTAAGAATCCAAGAACCTCTTCCCTTATTTTTCCATGCCGACTGAGCTATCGCACAAGATCAAACGAACTGAGAGATATAAGATACAAAATGAATGAATTTTTGGCGGTACCAAACAGCCGATGTCTTCAGAGCTCATGGGGCCACGGTGGACGAGCGGTTAGCCTGCTCGCCTCCCACCACGGCGATCCGGGTTCAACTCCCGGTCAGGTCACTCTGGATTCTCGCATGTGGGAATCGTGCCGGACGATGCCGTTGATCGGCGGGTTTTCTCGGGGATCTCCCGTTTCCCCCACCTCTTCATTCCGGCGCTGCTCCATTCTCCTCCCAATCACCCTCATTGACTCTCAAGACCTCGATGTTAAAAGCCGTTCTAATCTCTTCACAGTTCACTCACTCATGGGTTGAAATGCTGTGTGGGAAAAAGGAACGACGGAACGAAATGAGTGGGATAATCGGAGTGTCCCGAGATAATCCACCGTGTTCCCCACATGACCTTGAACCCGCTGGAAACCGAATCAGGTTTCCCGTGGTGTGGGGTCGAGTTGTCTGAACACTACTTCAACACGGCTCCGGTTCAAACGAATTTAAACGCATTTCGAATAGTAGTATTTCCGAGCGAGTCTTGATGGAAGTATTCCCGGAGTACATATATCCCCCCCCCCCCCCCGGGTAAGCCTTGATGTCGGTCGTTATTCGTCCAAGTGACCGCACCTATGAAAGCAATGAGCAGGAACCAGCTGAAGCGCTTTGTCATTTTCAACGGCCGAGCAATCGGCACCCCCTCCCCCACACCAAAACCTTCTTTTCCACAATTCCATATCCCCACAGGGAATTTGTTTAATCCGCTGTAAATTAGAAATTTTAATGAAGGCAAGCTAGCGAGTGGCAATGCTGTTTCCAGTTAATGCCAAACTGAGAGACAGCTTTTTTTTTCTTGGAGGAGTTGTAGCAGAAGTGCCCGCCTACCCCATAACCCCCGCCGCCCTTAGTATTATCCGTAACGAACCTTTTCTCCTAGAATTTTCTCGCGGCAAGGGAAAGCTTTCTCGCGCATTCAATTGCTCGTTTAATTAGTTTGCTCATTTCCGTGGCCTGAAAGTTTCCTTTCTGCGAGACAAAATTTTATTACTCGGTGCCCAAAAATCGCTTCTGAAATATTTTGGGGACTGTTCTTTCTCGACCCCTCCCCCCACCCCCCCACCCATCACCGAGGCCTCCGCTCTTCCATCTAGCAGCGTTGTTATTCGTTACAAACGTACCTCGACACCAGCGATAAAGCCGACTTCCCGTGGCGCAGTCGGTTGGTGCGCCACTGATCTGGGGTGTGGAATGCTATGGATTCGAATCCCGGCTAAGGCATGCATGTTAATTTAAGTTAGGTTATAAGTTAGTGCGTAAGCTATCCCCTGCTAAGGCTTTAAGCGTAAAACCGGGGGACGTAAAAAGCCCTTTAAATACAATACCAGAGGTAAATATTCTCATGACCTCTAATGTCCTGCATCGGTCATTCCGATTTACATGAATTACTTTTTATTTCTCCAACTTCTCGCAGATTCTTAGATATGACTTTCGGAAACACTCTTGGCTTATTTTAATTAATGGTTGTTGGTACATCCGTTCCTTGGTTCAATTAATACTGTAGCGTGGCCACCTGCGCAACTAGGTAAGTAATGACATCCACCTTAAGATACCCAAACCTACAACCGGCGGAACTACGTAAGATTACATCCACATTGGTAACTCCTACAGCTTTCAGTTCAACGCAATTATTCAACTACGTCTTTATGTTTTTATTTTCATAGTATTCCACTCGTTCTTTAAACACACCACAATGATAAAAAGTCTGTGGAATAAAACAAGTTTTGTTTCACAAAACGAAAACAATTGTTTGCATAATTAGGGACAGTTCAAGATATTCCATTGTTGAAACCAAATAATTTTTTGTTATTATTGGGGTTGTCCCAAACGAGATTTGATTGATACGACTAAGATATGTGTATGGCTGCATGTGTATTACGTCTCGGTTATAAAGAGGTCAACTAAGTACCAAGACGCGAAACCGAAACACTTGGGTCCCAACGCTACGGTTTAGCTACGCCGACCACGGTGGCAATTAGCGTAACTGGTAAAATTTATCTTTATGTAGTATGAAATATTTTAAAATTTTATAGCTTCACTTAATTTTCAGTTGCACGTATCTAACTGCAACCATTATTAAGCACTAATCTACGCTGTCGCTATCTTAGTTATCACGAGAATTCCAAACAAACTCTCGAGCTGAATTTTTTAAACGAAGGCTCCTACAGACATCCAAATAAATGCCAATAACGGACCTAGCTGATCTTGTTGCCGCAACCAATTCTGTTGTGCTAGATACATACAGGCTGTCCATAAAGTCCCGTTACCATTACACACTGTTACAAACGGAAAGAGCTAGAAGGTTGCGGTTTGCGCCACAACGCTCAAAAAGATCCATATTTTTCTTGTACATGAGCTTGTTTTATTTTTTTCCGGAGGTGAGTGGCGCATAATGGCAACACCACAGGAAAAAGCACAATGTGTATTGTGGCATGAGGAGAGCGAGTCGCCGATCACAGTGCAACGAAATTACCAGCGTCAATATCGGGCTGCACCCCCCGCCAAGCCAAGCATACTGCGCTGGGTGAAGAACTTTAAAGAGACAGGTAGCGTTCTTGACCTACCTCGTAGTGGACGGCCTGGCGTATCTGAAGAGACAATTGACAATGTTCGAACATCATTTGTACGAAGTCCCCAAAAATAACTGCGTCGTGCGTCACGGGAATTGCACATGCCAAGATCAACAGTGCACAAAGTGTTACATAAACATTTACGCTTGTATGCCTACAAAGTCCAACTCACTCAGGCTCTGCAAGCAGATGACCGTCGTCGGCGTTTTGACTTTGCCTGTTCCATGCTTAACGTCATTGAGGAAGACAGTGACTATCTGAAGAAAGTTTTTTTTCCTTCAGATGAACCAACCTTCCATGTAAGTGGCCATGTCAACCGCCACAGTGTGAGGATATGGGGCTCTTAAAACCCACACCAAATTCGTGAACACATTCGCGACAGTCCAAAGATAAAGGTGTGGGTGTGGACTCATGCACGACAAAGTCATCGGCCCTTTCTTTTTGCAGAAAAGACCATAACGGGGGTCATTTACCAGGACATGCTGGAACCGTTTGTTTTCCTTCAGGTAGAGGAGTTGCAACCAAACGTCATTTTTCAACAAGGTGGTGCGCCGCCTCATTGGAGCCGTAATGTAAGGCGTGTCCTTGATGAAACGTTTCCAAACAGATGGGTGGAGTGTGATGGGCCAGTTGCATGGCCTCCACGCTCTCCAGATGTAACACCATTGGATTTTTTCTTGTGGGGTTACGTCAAAGGTCATGTGTATGCTACTTCAGTTCCTGACATTACGGCACTCAAATTACGGAACACGCAGCAGGGTATCGAGTGTGTCAGTGCTGCCGTCCTTTCCCGTACTTGGGCAGAACTTGAGTATCGCCTGGACATCCTGAGGGCAACAAAAGGAGCTCACATTGAAATGGTGTGATTATGACACAAACATTGGTTCATGTAGAACATTATGCCGAAAACTGCAACCTTCTAACTCGTTTTGTTTGTTTGTGGCAACTCTTTGTAATGGTAACAGGACTTAATGAACATCCTGTACATTGTTCCAGATAACCAAATTATTATTCAGTTCGAACGAAATATTCATTTCATTCTACCACGAGGTTTATGATGTTTACGGTAACTAAACGGATTACTTGAATAAACGTGTAAAATGGTCGTGGGTACTAAGTACATGTAACAAAATATTGCCCACTTGAGACGGCCTGCACGGAGTTTTGCCGTCTCCTTACTCATCAACCATGTACGACGACGGCATCTAACCGCTCAAGTACGACGCAACACGACTACGGGAAGTGAAAGAACTATTTCCGTTTTTTGTTTAAAACGTCTCTGCCTCAACTTATAAACATTTACTACCGTTTTACCAACCTGGTTTCTGAAAAGGTGAAGAGCTGCGTAGAAGTTTGTTACGACAAACATTGGTTACCAAAATGGAAGTTCACTAGGTCATCGGACCGTTTAAAGCCTGTTTTGTTACTGAACTTTTTTGACGTGGCGCCGGATTTTCCGCTGTCTAGATGGCGTTGAGATCTGCGGCCACGGCGCATGACCTCCCCACTCGTGTAACAACCAGGGAGGCGGCGCAGGAGAACCAATATGATGTTCAATTGTTTGCTAAATTGGTAACTGATCGCTACTTTTTTCCTTGTTATTATGACGTATTTGTTGGCGATTGACTGTTCCCCCATTGTCCATTGAACAATTCCTTTTTTGGTAATAAATGCAGCCATTGGCTGATCATTAATTAATACCCTCTAGGGAGGATTAAACAAATTCCGCTATATATACTGAGAACGGAATTGTCTCGAGGTCGAACAAATGTATCGATATGCACGTCACGATACTCGATACTTTCGATATGTCCTGATATTGGGGTATCGAAGAATCGATAGTCCCGTCTCTCACATAAGCATTCACTCCAACATTTTTTCCAATATTGGAATTTGTAAAAAATCAAGGTGTTTCCGTAGAATCTCAAAAAGGGTATGATTTCCGTACATTCTACGGAAAAATCTTAAATGTTGGCAAGTCTGCACTATGCTCGAGACGCTCGCTCAGTCTCAGCTAGACTCTGCGGACGGCGCCTCCGGGCGTTCCAATTACTTTTTTTTTTTTTGCCTCCTCCGGCCAGCAGCAGCGCGCCCTCTTATTCCGCAGGTGTCAAGTAATCCTGGAGCGCCGCTTTGTCATCTCCGACCCTCTTCCGCGCCTCCTCGCACAGGGAGGGCCGTGGAACTGGCGTGCCTCTCCGCCGCCTCATCCTACTCTCTCTCTCTCTCTCTCTCTCTCTCTCTCTCTTTTTCCTCGTAATAAACGTGTCTTGAGATGACTGGATGCGGCCCGCATACGAATCCTCGCACACTTCCTGGTTTCACCCTTTCCGACCAACCCCCGTTTTCCATTTGAAGCCGCAGGGTCTATTGTTCGAAATACGTTCTTAGTTACATTTTAAGAGAACCCTTGTCCCCTCACGTCTGGTGACACACTCACGCACAGTTAATTCTCAACCAACTCGCATACATACTTCGCGACTGAGCGCTGCGGTCGCATTCAGCGCAACACGTCAGAGTTGTCTGGCGGACGGCGTGGTGGAAGGCATGGAGAGTTTGAAAGGGTAGTCTGTCCAAAACATGTACGTTCATCTGTCGCTGACGAGCCAAGAGAATAATTATAAAATATTTTCTCTTACTTCACGAAATTTTTTTTCCGATTTCACTGGAATGCATGATTTCGTTGTTCGTGTTAACCAAAAGGTTTCAGTTTGCACGTGACACGCTTGTATGTATAGGCTGTTCACATTAAAATGAGTACTTTCGAAAGTCCTGATTAAGATCTACTTGTAGGCACGTCGTGTATTCTTCCGCCTTATGTAAAATTAACACCGGAATGGGCCTCATCACGGTAAAGTTAAAACTGTGAAATCATTAGAAAAGTAAAAATTTAAAAAACGTAGTAATTTTAACACACTGAGTCATTAAAAATCAGAAAGGAAAATAAATAATTTAAATTATCCCGACACTTTTTATTCGACGTTTCGATATGGAATTACTTTCCATCTACCGTTACCAACTCTACCGGGCGCATGTCACTCAGTGCTCACGTTGAATTATGTGCAGGCAGGGACAGTGACTTCTTTCTAAGGTTGATTTTAAAAGTGCTCACTTTATCGTGAACAGGCTTTACCTACATGTTTCGTCCGAACTGTCTGCACGACCTTGAAGTTGCTGCATCGGCAAAAAAAAAAAAAAAAACAGAGGTATGGGGGAGGAGGAAAAGGCTTACGTTTACACATATATCCCAAGTATTCACTTGAGTTCGTCTAGCAGTAGATTCGAACATCCACGGCTTAACACGTCTCCCGTGTGCCAGCGCATAACTGTCGTGTTAGTGCGACCCGAAAAGGCGGACAATCCACCACCATAAATCGCAATAACTCCCCGCGAAACGACACAGCTAATTCTAGGCGGGAGGAGGGTTGAATGACTCTAGTTATGAGCGCCTTGTTTTTTTACGACTCCAGGCGGAAAATTTGATTGCCAAAGTTTTCTCTCTCCGCTGCTTCCTTGTTAAGGTCGTTCCCGCATGTCCACTGGAGAAAGACGACGCGATTCGTCTGCCTCCCTCCACACCCCGCCACCTGTGCCCCCTGCGGCGCGAAATGGACCATCCCGAGTGGCGTAACATCGCTAAAGGCTGTTCACGATAAAGTGAGCACTTGCACCCAGTAAAGTTGGCAACGTTAGAGGGAAAATAGTTACATAACGTCGAATGAAATGCGGTAGGCCACCATTTGTATTAACTAAAATTTTTTCTTTCGGTTTCTGTATTTATTTTTATGCAGCGAAGAGTAAAAATGAGCAGATAAGTAGAATATTTACTTTTCTAATGATTCCACAGTTCGTTCGATCGACGAATGAGTAAAGTGATAAGGTCCATGACAGTGTTAATTTTATATAAGGCGGCGAATGCACAACGTGTCTTTTACTCGGGTGCTCCGGTACTTTGGCAGTCAGACTAGTCGTCTCCAACAAGGCGTAACGGGTTCGATTCCCGGCGGGGACACCCGGAGTTTCGCATGTGGGAAACGTGGCGGTCGTTGCCATTGATCGGCAGGTTTCCTCGGGGGACAACCCTCCCCCCCTGCCTCGCCCCCGATCTAGTATTTCGCCGTTGCTCCACCCTCTCCTAATTCCCCTAACCTCCGCTCGAGGCCTCGTTCAGATATAACCAGAACATCTAAACTTTCTCCTTCTACTCCACGAGCGAGAACAGTTTCCGCGAGTTTAGGAGCGTCTGTTTAGCGTTACGGGCATTGTAGTGCACTTGGACAATCTCGCGGAACTTAAAAGTGTGGTCGTGTGGTCAGCGTACCTTCCACGCATCTCGGGGGGTCAACGTTTTCATCGCGGCTCTCCTAGACTGGTTTTCCACATAGGATCATGTGCACAAATGATTTGTAGTCAAGTCGGAGTGTTCTCTCTCACTTACATACTTGCCAGTTTGAGACATCCTCTACCGCAAAGGGTTTCACGTTGATCAAGTCTACCTCACTTCCGCTACTAGAGTAAACAAATTATTACAATATCGAGGTAGACGAGCCTCGTCTTAAAATTTCTTCGTACCCCGACCCAATATTACCACCTTAACAACGTAATTCACACACAATCTGAAACTACGTTAACTAAGCACAGCACCATATTAAGTTATCTAACACTACCAACTAGCAAGCCTTTTAAAGTTCTGGTTATTTTATTTTATTTCGTGCATGTGTCTTGAGTTTATACACGCGATTTCACAAAATTCTCCATAAGACGTCTTAAAATCTGTATTCATTTATATGGGCCTTAGCACACTCCAAAATTGATTTAAACCAATTAAATGTTACATCACACAAACACTTAATAAAAAAGTATCGCATAATAAAATTGTTGGGCCCCAAAGATAATAATATTTAATTTACAAGTACAATCATGTGCACGAAAGAGAGAGTCGCAGCCTGAACTAGCAGCGCACGGAATAAAATGCTGATGTTAAATAACCAGTCATTACACCGATACTGCCCACGCGACATTTTGAGCACTACGAAAAATACTTCGACTCCATACCTAGTTACTAAAATGGTGAGTAACTCAAGGCGTCGAAACACCACATCGGTATAAAGATCCAGAGACCTGCTTCAATACAAACAAGGCACTAAATGATAGATAAATAATAAATATACAACAGGCCGGTCTTTAAAATGAAACATGATAAAATCTTAACCACGCGCGATCTACACCACCAGCTGGCTATTGCCAACCTAGGCACATAGGAACCAGACGTCAAAAAAACCCTGTGACGATCTACTCGTCACAAGTTGTGCAACGTCGTACGATTAGCTGAACACTGAGAAAGCTTTTTTTATACGAAATTGGTAAGGTTGTTAGTATTTAAGTTAGAGCTAAACTTAGACTTGGTTTTAAATAACTACGCACGTGGTCTACAGACTAAATATGTGACAGACTGATTTGCTTCTCTTCTAATCACGTCCCCAACTTGGTCTCATGAACTGCCAATAGTACTGGCTAAATAGGTAGAACAATAAGATTACTTTGTTTTCCCCGTCATAACTGAGTACGTTTCCAGAAGCATTATTTTGTAGGTTAAACAGACTTTGTGATAGTTAAGGTCAGCACAGGAAGTGTGATGAACTTGCAAAGCAGTTATGCTGACCTACAGAACAATCCATACTGTTCTGATATGCACACATCACTTCACTCTAAATATTTAATTTTCACTGCACCGTCAACTTCAGCCTGAGAGATAAGTCAATTGATATTAAGTTGGCATATTTTTTACTCCCGACCAAGAACTTGTTTTTTTTTATACACAGTGCAATACCGCTCAGCCCCACTGCAGTGATATGCGGCATACCTACGTATGTAGGCTACAGGCGCCTTCTTCTCGGTAGAAAGGGAATTCCGGCGTAAGAATTCCTTAAAGTAAAGTAATCCATCTACAAATTCCGCCTGGCTAAAACATTATTTCTTAAAGTGCCACTTTACTTTAAGTGGAAAAGTTAATAAACTTGGAATGAATTAATGAAGAGATTTGGACGGCTGTTAACATCGATGTCTTGAGAGCCAACGAGGGGGATTGAGGTGAGTATGAAACAGCACCGGAATAAATGGGCGGGGAAACGGAAGATTCCCCGAGAAAACCCGCCGACCAACGGCATCGTCCAGCACGATTCCCACATGCGAAAATCCGGGGATTGAACCCGGATCGCAATAAACTTGGGGAAATGAAGCGATTGGAAGCCCTTCGTAGGACTTCGGGAAACGTTGTGCTAGTCTGGCGAAGTCCCAGGGCGTCGAAGCATCTGTTCACTTCATCCTTTTATAACCTACATGTGTCCCGAGGTCTACCAGTTCGGCCATGCACATTTCTGACTGTTACGTTTCAAACCCGAGCTACAAACTTGCGGATTTATTCCCGTCTCATTAAACGCTCTGATAAAATTATTGTGGCACACACTTTAAGGCGGGTGTGGTAGTTCAATAGGCTAACACAAGTTGAACGTAACACTCAGGGATAAAAGACACGTGAAGTAGCACCGATATAAAGTAGGACCTATTTTGTGTCGACTTTGTCAACGTAGTAACAGCGTTGTCCATTCTTATCTTGTCGATTTCTTCCAAATAAACTGACGTAAATTTTTTTATGTTCATGACGGGTGGCCTGTATCTGATCAGAAGCTCAGATACTGGCCACTGTGGAAGATTTACTGTTGATTCGACTAGCATATTTAACGTGAGTATCAAGATACTGGTTGTTTGACGACCCCGCACCGTCTTTCGCAGATGCCGAACCATCGTTTTGCTGGTCGCATAGGCCTTAAGTTTGGGACATAAGCGGAAGTTTTGTTTTCTGCATACCTGCCCATTATGTGACACTAGCGCAGGGAAATCGTATACTGTAGCTGTATAGGATCAGTATTGACAAAGGCGTTGTACAGTCAGTACTGCATACGGAACTGAGAAGTGATTTGACATAATGGCAATGAAACACCGTTATTCCGAACACCCCACATTAGCGTCAACGAATTCGTGTCGACTACCATGACTTCCAACAAGTACCTCGAGAGAATTCACCATTCTCGACAAAAAAAAAAAAAGTTTTATTTCTCGCCGCAAGGACTGGTGAGTTGTAACACTCATTTGCATTCATTTAGCTTCCAGGAAGTGGCACCTTCTGGCCTAGCCATCCACTATGGACTGTCCCCCTCTTTTTACAGCGACCTCCTACCCCCTCTCCCCCTGGCGACCCATTCTTGCGATTGATGGCCCGGAAACACCCTATTCCTTCCACTGCCAGACCCGCCGGAGTCTCAACCCGTCTCTAGCCACCCCTGCCTTCCCTCACCGGGGGAAATTTTTGTAACTTATCGTCCTGTATGTCTCTTCTCTCTCCCTATTCTCCACCCACCCCCCTCCCAACCGCCAGCGGCTCCTGGAATTCTCCTCGCGTGCTCCATGTTCTTTATGACTGTAGTTAAGTGAGATGAATCTTTGAGAATTATCTTCGACTCTTTTTTTGTACTAAGAGTCAAGATGGAAGGGGGAATGTTTGCGAGAAAAAATATTTCGGCGACTGGATACCGCTTTTTTTTTTTTTTTTTCGCACCGTTCTTCCAGCTACCCATTCCCCACCCCCACTGCCTTCGGTTTTTTTTTGTCACAGTGTGCAACATCCGAGTGCTCTATTATGGACGCGCTTTAATCTTCTCTTCCATTGCTTCCGTGACAGTCCCCTTGTTTCATTACGGGTGGAATGAGAAAAAAAAGTCCACCCGCCCTTTATTTTTGCCTGTTCAATTTTTTTTTATCAGGGAATACTATGCGCCATTACTCGAATCGTCAGTAATGGGTTGAGAGTGAATACAGCTAACAAAATGGCATGCTTATGAATAAGGTGTTCTGCTGCTTTCAGCAACGCTATGTTAATTAAAATAGTTCCTGCCTCTATCAACCCCTTGACAAAATGCATCTGAAACAGAACCATATTAAGTGCACGTTGTCCAGATAAATATCTTTCCTAGTGCAGACCACCACGGGTCGTGAAATACTTCTATTAAACCTAAGCTATGTATACAGTGGCTGATATTATTTTTTTTCTTTTAGTATTCGTATATCCACAAATCACGTCAGATCAATACGCCATACATACTGCAACGCCCTTGAAATGTTCGTCCTTTGGCCATATAATTGGCACGTATTTTTTTTCATTTATTTATCACACTTTCAATTTTGCATAATATTCCTTGTATGAATTCATGTGAATATTGTTACACATGTCACTCAAGTAATTTCAATTTTTTAAATATATTTTCTTTTTATTTTTATTTTCACATTTAGGAATTTTTGTTTTAGTTGTACGGTAGCAATCATACATTGTTTAACTTGAGTAGGTTAGCTAGTTTACATTTTTGTATTTTTCTTATATGTAATTAATTTAATTTTTCGGTCCAGTTTTATGGTTCAGATTTTATCAAATTTTTACATACGCTTTGAGACCGTATACTCTAGGATGTTTAAGAAGCAGTTAGGCCGTTGAAAGTGGCTCGTGAGGGGGGTTTGAATGATTTTAACTTATTTTTGGCTCAGGTTTTAAATCCTGGCTTGTGATTGGCTGGAATGATAGGCCCCTTATACTAGCTCCAGTCAGTCGTGCTTAACGCTCTCTCTTCCATCAGCAGCTACACTAGACAGACGTAGGATAGGACCCTCGCTTGTACGTAGGCGAAGGGTAGGGTTTTATTAGTTTGTTTGGGTGTTTGTACACGTCCCTCAGCTGCAGTCTTAAGTTATTTTGTGTTGCCAGCGTATAAAGAGGGCCAGAATTGCCCTTCCACTGGGTTATTGAGTTAGGAGGTAGAAGATCTATAGCACGACGTAATGTATATTCATAATGAAGAACTCACTTTGTTAAGCACACTGCCCTATCCTATGACTCATCGAGAGCAGCCTACAGGTCCTGTTCCAACTAATAAATACGAACCCCGCTGCGAGAGCATCGCGACTACACTACTAAAGGCCGTTCACGGTAAAGTGAGCACTTTTTGGAGCAGTTTCGTCAGACATGATAACCAATAAATACATTTCATTGTTGCCTCGGAACTTTGGTTTTGGGTATGGTGAATGTATACACTGTGTTTATTTACTAACATTGCAGGGTTTACATTGACAATTGGTGGAAGGTATATAAATTGGTTGAAAGAAAAAAGTAACTAGGGTTTCAAAATTGCTCATTTTACCGTGAACGGCCTATAATCACGTGGTTAAGTCATTATCCAGTTTTGTGGCGTAAATTTTACGGCCATTACGGCAAGTTTAGGCCGCCATATTGAAAGTTACAAGTACTGTTTTCCCAAGCAATAAATTTTCTTACGGGAAACCAGAGATAGATTTCTAGTGTTTTACTGAGCTAGACACAGTTATTTGAAACGCAAAATAAGTGCACCGTAATATTTTACCGATCTGAGAAACAGTAACATTTTATTTATTTTCTAGTTGTGAACATTAACCCTGACACTGGCAAGATACAGTTCGTTAACTTGGGGATCAGCTATTCTAGGCAAGACCAATTTTCAGCTACAATAGGAGTGTGTTGTTATCATTTAGATATTGCCACTAGGATCTTTAAACCCCAGCTCAGAAAAGTTGAAAGTATAACGTTTGCAAAGGAACAAGTTGAATAAAATATTAATAGTAAAATAGCTATGCCTGGTGTCGATTGTTTGTCAGTAGATCAGCATTTTCCTATGTCCTTCATTTCAGTGATTTTATGTTAATTTTTTATTGTTCTGAGCCTTGTGTGGAGTGTTCCTGTACGTAAAATGGTGTGCACCAAGTGGGTATGTTGTACAAGATGTTCAGCATTGAAAGTGTATTCTCTGTTCGGCCCAGACGAGAACCGGGCAAACGAGTGATTTCTACCTGGGTCTATCACACACTCGCACATAAATAGTTGTTATTGAGTTTTGCTACACTTGGTCTACACATTTCATTACACGATTTCGCATATGGTGGTTGACAGTTTTATGTTCCATTCAACTGAATAATACGTATTAAAGTTTAACTCCGTGTACCTTATACATTCACTACAGTAGATGTGCGTACCATAGGTAGCTTGGTCTGGGCTGGTGTCGAAGAAGTGAGCCAGTATAAATGTCTGCAGTAGTATAGAATAGTAGGTTGACGCACAACGGCGTCTGGCACCGGAGCCGGAGCCAGGGGAGCCGCCATATTGTTACGTCACCCGGCCGCCATCTTGGATGTCATCGACATTTCACCACTGACCCGTGTGACCTTTCACCTTGACATTGATCCCAAAAACCACTAAAGAACCTTTAAAAATTTCAAAAAATCCACTTTTTTTTTTAATTCCGAAAAATTATACTATTAAAATTATTAAAAATTATTAAAAGGATCTTCAGAAATAACCCATTTTTTTCCAGAAATGATGACAGGGATCAGCGACTCCAGTGACAGGGATCAGTAACTCCGGACCAGGTGACCGGGATCAGTACCTATGAACTTTGACCTTGACCTTGAAAATGCAAAGAAAATCTAAAGAAATTATAAAGAAATTATAAAAAATATATATAACAAGAAATTTAATTAAAAATTCGTTTAAAAAATTAAAAATCGATTAAAAAATTATAAAAAATTTACAACTAAAAATTTAATTTAAAATCGTTTAAAAATTAAAAAAAATCGTTAAAATATTTATTTTTATAAAATTTTAATTTAATAAATTTCTTAATTAAGAATTATTTAACCCCGGCGGCCATTTTTCCCCTCTTTCCCTTTTTCCTCGAAATTTCCCTTTATTCCTTAAAAATTTCCCTTAAAAAACTTAATTAAAAACTTTCATTTCCTGAGGTCTCCCCACACACCCCCAATTCCTCACCTCTGTTCGAATCCAGCAGACGACTTACTCCCTCCCAACCACTATCCTCACCTGTACTCATTCCGCCAGCTTAATTTTTTTCGTTCGCCATTTGTTTACATGCTACTGGAGGCCACCGTATTTGTTTTTTCGTTCGTCATTTGGTATGCATTACTGGAGGCCGCAATATTAGTAGGTGACCACCATCTTGGTAGGCATCTCCCATACATCATATTGGAAACCAATGACCATTACCTTAGCCCATGACCTTGAATAACCTTGAAAACAAAAATTAAGAAAAAATACATAAGTCAGCAAGCATAAGACATTAAAGACTACCACCGCCATATTAGATGCAGACTAACTCGACCTTAACCCCATGTGTGTGTGTGTGTGTGTGTGTGTGTGTATATATATATATATATATATATATATATATATATATATATATATATGACACACACATATTATTTATGCACGCTTGCCTGCCCGTCACTATAAAAATATTTTACAATGTGTATACATTACAATACACAAACAATTTATAATTTACTGTATCACCTTGGCTGAAGGGCACGTTTCTCTGAAGTTTGTGACAGTCATCAGAACTACAGAAGTCATTATAACGTGACGGAGCGTGTGTCGCCTGCAGGTAGCCCACGCGGAAATGACGCACGAAGACAACAGCCGTGCCCACATTCAGTAACCACGTATCCTCTTTCGCTTGTCGTTAATTCCTTCGTGTGCAACGCCACCTTGTCCTCTTCCTGACAAAGTGTTCACTTGTGCATTCAGGCGCTCTTGTATCTTCCCGCCTCGATTTACGTTCCTTCGAATTTTACTCGACATGCGACAAAACTAAATAACCATCGAAAGACTTTACGCTCCAATCAAATTGCGGTGATGACGTCAGGCAAGTAAGTGTAAGAAAACATCGACTTTTCGGACCACGATTTTAGAAGGCACTTGCCTATCCTGCCAACAACGAGAACCTACCCCTTAAATAGAATTCTTTGACATGACAGAATAATCGTGCGCTACGTATCTCTTAGTGCAGTTTTTATAATTATCATCATTATGCCTACTTAGAAAAATATAATTTATCGCATAATTAGAATATCAACAATGCGAAAGAATGCTCTAACAAATTCATTAAAATCTTTTTGGGCCGTGCTTATTGACAGTGTTGTTACAAAAATTATACTGACAAGAAATTGGTTATCCCATCAATCAATACTTAGTACAAAAGGAAGTCATGGCGCGCGTCTGTCTGTATGACTGCGCTAATCTCGAGAACCACTGAACGGTTTTTACTATTATGATCTGCATTTATCGAGGAAGGTTTATGTGTATTAAAAATTGCCATATCACTTATAGGAATTGAGCATTAACGGTATCAGTGAAACAGGTCGGGAAAGAAGTTTGCCGCCAGCGCGCTCTCATGGAACACGCTGTCTTAGAGATATAACAAAATCATGTACGAAAAAAAGGTGTAAAATTAAATGATCTACAAAAAAAGTCGGCGGTAGCATATATCTGTCGTTAAACGATAAGTAGTATTAAGCGTATTTACGATCTAAATTACGCAATAAAAAGAAACGTAAATTTAATTTTTTTTTCCTAACCATAATGAAATCAATCTATATCAAAATTAATTAATTCGTAATTAAAACTGTTTAATGTAGATTAATATAGATAGGAAATGTCCTTTACATCATACAATTATCGCCAATAATTTAACAGTTATGAAACTTTTGTAAAAAAGTAATTTCTAAAATTGAAACGCGCGCACGGATCTATGTGGTCGGGGGGTGGCGATGCATTGGCAAGAGATGTGCAAGGGGAGAAGGTGCACAAGGCGAGCGCGCGGCAGGCAGAATAAAAAAAACTACATTGTACCCAGGCGAAACGGGGCCGGATCGCTAGTTAACAATGTAACACATATTTTTTTAACCTGTCGAAATAACACAATAAGCCAGAGACGAAAATCTTTATGATGTGAAACAACCAAATGTGAGAGTGCTACGGCTTTTCCTCCACTCCAACATGAATATATAGAGCGCATGCAAAAGTTTTATTTGCCATGCAAAAACTTGCTTATATACCTATAACGCTGCAACTACACTCAATCCCATGAAATAATTGTGTAACCGCGAAAATTGGTAAATAGACACGACGATGGATAATAAGTAAACAACTGTGGTTTTGTTGTGTTGAGAGTGATGGTCAGTTGAAGGTTGTCATGCACGAGGGACCTGTTATGTATGATAGGGACAGACCATCAATAGGGATGACCGTCTGACTACGTAACTTCCTTGTCCATCAACCAGCGACATGTGGCAACTTCTCTAGGGCAGTTCACCTCCTCCACAAGCACTTCCAGACGCCTCTAACAAGCAAATCTGTCATTCCAACGACCAGTGCTTTGCCATTATCTCAACATCGTCGCCTTAGTTCGCAATGGCGTTAGCAGAAAGGCAAAACGGAATGCTACTCACTCGCGACGTACTGTCTTGAGGAACAAATCGAGTTTTAATCAGAGAACAGATGGTCACCAAGCATCCGGAGGGTCACACGTGATCGTTATAATCAGTGTCTCATTGTACAGCAGTACACGTTCCCCGATACTGGCCTGAGAATCCATAGCACACAAACATCGTCATCGCTGGCAGTGATACGCGTGTTAGTGAACGTAAAGAAGTACGTTGAACACATCATGCTGCCTAATGTGTTACTTTTCTCGTGGCAGAGAGCCCAAGAACCAGTTCGTATCAAGCTAACGCTAGCCTAGACACGATCATAGTTTCCCAAGGTCGTCAACGTACTGTTGTGACTCTTCTGTGATCTGCCCGGCGATGTGGAACATACGTGAAACGAAACGGCCCACGAGTTTACTCCACATTGCAGTGTCGTGATTCTGAGCATAATTTTCAACAACTATAGACAATTCTGGCGTACTGACAGGTCGCATCGGTGCATATATCTAGGTAAGAGGCGGTTAGACGCCGTACTGAAGAACTATTACTGTCGCACAGGTGACAGGAGCACTTGCGCAGAGAAGGCGTTACCTTTGCCCCCCACCCATTGGGCGGTCAAGGCGCATACGAGTCGAAACGGGTTAAGATCGTCCCCATTAAAATACAACATTTACAGAATGTATCGCGGGAAGAATGATGTCCTTGTCAAATGATTCACTTCTTTATTTTTCCTGCACAACAACAGCACACTAATAACAATTCGTTCATTACTAAAATTTTCTTATCGGTGCGCAAATTTCTATGACAATAAGATAAGTGTACTTTGTGAACTAAAGAGACATCAAAGGCATAAACCTTTTACGCCCTGTGTCCAGAGCTCTGCAAATATCGCAGTTCGGGCAGCAAGTTCCTTCGCTATCTTCTCGCACAGCAGTATCTCAAAGAGCCTCTCTCCAAAATCTAATATGGACTCCCTCGCTATAACAGTTTCCGGCCTGCCTTCGTTCCTTTGAGGGCCGTTTCAACCCCATCTCTGGCCATAAACCCTCCCAGACATACGTAATAAACGCTTCTGTCTTGAAGAATGTCTGCGGAACGGAAAACTACCCTTGTAATATCATCCAACCCCGTCCCTTAGCGGAGACCGGGTGAGTCATCATGTGCTAAGACGATGTCGAGGAGTGAAGAGCATGATGACCGTTCGTGACCGGGTGAAATGGCAACCTTAAAGAACGAGCGAAAAGTTCGAATTTTACACGTTTTTCAAATGTTCTCTCGTCTCAATAACGGCAACATTCAACTAACTTAGACCTACAGCTCCGAAGGGAATAGGACATGTTGTATGACATCTCGCGGAGACCTTGCATTTTTGCCAAGTTGATTAAGGTGAAGGTACAAGCAACACTTATCTGACCATGTTGAGCTCATCCACACGAGTTGCTGTTATAAAAATAATTGCGAAAACATCGCAATTAGCTACTCTGTAGGACATTTTCAGGCTAAAAACCACAGGGAGATTTCACACCATAGTAAAAATAATGCTAGACATTTATATTAAATTACATTCCATAGAAATATTGGGTTAATGCACAAACTCTTGTGGGATATGCATTTCATTTATGAATACACAATGCGGTTAAAATGGCGGAAAGGCATTTCAAACATTACCGATAACTCTTTCACAAAAAAAAAAAAATCTACTGAAGTGGGACCAATTTCCTCCCAATGATGCTACCTTTACACCTATATCACCATGAATGAATTGTTCCTCAGTGCACCTATTAATATTAATTCTTCTATAAGAATTTCATTTTAAAAAATAACGATTATTTAAGTATGCAATATTATATTACGAAGATTATAGGAGAAAAAATTCATCATAAAATATCTTGGCATGACCTTACATATTTAGCTGCTTAGTAAATATTACATGAAACAAATACAAAATACAGCATAATGTGACAGACAAAAATTCTGGCAACCCTACACTGAGAAAAATATTTGGTAGAATCTAATGGAATTTGTTTGAAAAAACCAAATAGTATATTTGTCTACTAGCAATCAAGATCACTGCTTGGCGCAACAAAATTATTTGTTTGATATTACTTAGATGTTTCAACAATGTTATATTGCTGTAATAATAACCGCTATATACACTTCTGAATCAAGTCAGTTCACAGGTTTGGCAGGAACACAACAGTAGTTTCTTTTAATCAAATCATTCTGTTGAACTTCAACATGTCTGTGTTAAAACAACCAAGCAGCTGTTTGGTTTGATTAATAAGACAATTTTTTTTTTAACCCAATCATTTTGTCGAACCAGATATATGCCCGTGTTGAAACAAACGTAAATTAATTTGGCTTGGCTACTAAAATATTTTTTTTTTTTACCAAATCATTTAGTTAAACCAGACATGCATTTATTCGACTTAATTATTAGTGTTACTGCTTTTAACGACACCGTAAAAAAAATTGACCTAAAATTCCCTTACATGCAAGGGAAGCTAATTTCCTCTACATGTAAGGTAAAATTACTTGTCAAAAGTGGAGTAAATTTACATTACAAGTAAGGTACCATTCCCTAATCGTACGGGAAAAGTACCTGACAAAAGTGGGGGGAAACACCATACACGTAAGGTAATATTAACTATATCCTCTTACGAATAGTAACCGACAAGTTAACTCACTAACTGCCGGAGGGTGGACGCGAACCATGGGCATCTGCCACGATATGCCGATGCACTATCCAGTACACCACGACTACATGATATTAGTGTGTTAAAAGATTATTTCTTCTGCCCGTCCTCCGACTTAGCCGTTACTCCTATCCGTTTCTGGGCGCTGCTATTTCGAAACACACATTGGAAACGTGATAAAAGTAATTTTGTTACTTTAAATCTAGGTTATGTTTATAACAAGGGCAGTATAGCGTGGACGTTTTGAAACACTTTACGAAACATCACTGGAATTAATCCACATTGACAATAGGAACGCAAAAAATAGAAACAAAACTTCCACATACCTTCAAGACTAGGTGTCAGATTTTCAAATCTCCATGCAACTACGAGCATTCTTGTTTCCTGGTCCGCCATTTTGTTTTAGGAATAAAGGTTTCAACACGACTCGCACGCGCTGCACTACCAATCAGGTTCGTTGTCAAGGCGGACGTATCCAAAAAAAATTAGAATTACCATGTCAAAATAGTTTGGAAAATATATAGTTGATTTAAATACATCGTTTTGTAAAAGCAAGCATGTGTAAGCGTTTTAAAAACTAACATATGATTTTTGCAAAATTGATATTTATAAATAGTCGAGTATACCTTACATGAAAAATATGGTATAGTCGGCAAAACATTCGTTTGATTTGAAAAAAAATACACCAACAAAATTATTTGTTCAAAACAAAAAAAAAAAAAAATCACCATATTTATTTCAACAGTCCAGTGTTTGATTTAAAAAATAGTTGGATTGAAACAGAAAAATTAATGTCAACATTATTTATTTGGTTGTTTAAACAATTCCTTTTTCTCAGTGTACTACACAGCTGTGGTTCGAGTTTAGATACTCTGCTCCGAGTATGCCGCGAAACCCAACTGTAGGCAGTTCACGGTAAACTGGGCACTTTTGAAATCCCTGCTTAAGATTAACTTGTATGCACAGTGTGCATTATTCCACTGTATGCAAGATTAACACTGCCGCGGGCCTGTTCACTTTATTCTTGCATCGGTTCAGTGAAACTGTGACATTATTAGAGAAATAAAAAATGTATACAAATTTGCTGATTCTTACACTTCTGTGCACTGATAAACAATAAAATAAATAAATTCGGTGTTCACCAATATTTACCTAGCAGTTTTAATTCAACGCTAATACATGGGACTACTTTTTCTCCGTCGTTACCAACTTAAATGGATGCATGTCACTCAGACGGTACGTTAAAATGTATGCAGGTAGGGGCAGTGATTCTTTTTTCCAGGGGTTGATTTCGAAAGTACTCAGTTAACCGCAAACAACCTTTAAGAACATCCATTTCTCATTCTGAATTGCAGTGGTGAATATTTAACACAAATAAAACTGGATAGCAGCACAAAAATTTTAGATTTAACGTTTGTATTTCGTCGTAAATTTTCTTTGGTCTGTTTTCACATACAATTATAAAAAAAATACTATATTTCAAAATAGTTCGCGAATGTTTTAGCCGGAGTTGGTCTCTGCTGCCAATTGAGACAATCAATAGTGCTTGGATAGTTGTGAAGATTGTGTTTCTTACGCGTGGGAAAGAGATATTTGGACAAGCATGTATTATTATAATTTAACCTTCACTATCAAGTATATTTATCAGCTGTGTTGTAAAAAAAAACGACGAACTTTTTTCGGCCATGTTTTGCCTATTTCTAAATGAGCCGAACTCTTGACAAACGTTTTAAAACTAAAGACGATTGAATGACCGCAGCAGTTACACTTTTCCAGCTACGAGATACGCCAATCGTATGGCCAGCCAATAATCGGCTGTTTGATGTTTGTCTCATTGGGCGGTAGAGGACATACACCCGAAACTGGGCCTGTAATAAATTGCGTCGCTTATCACAGCCCCCCCCCCCCCCCAATTCGTCATTAACCTCCCCAAGCCCACTTCAACGCCAAACAAGCTCTTGCGTAACCAGAAAACCTTCTACCTGCGGGGGGACTTCTGCAAGGTGGTCTGACTGTGGATCGCGGTGGGGTGAGTCCATGGAGGAAAAGGGGGGGGGGGGGGTGTTCATTTGTACCTTCTTCCCTGCCCAACCCCCTGGGATAGAGGGAGGGGTGGGAGTCGAAACGTAATTTATTGGGCGTGATTAGTGTTAATGGGCAGCGCGTTGCCGTCGCGTTACCGGAAATCCATTAGCGGCCAACCCAGCCCCCCACCCCCCTGCTCCCTCGGCGAAAACAGCCGCGATAAAGCCATTCGTGAGGGTGACCGCCGTGCCTTGATTACCGAGCCCACTTCCACCCCCTCACGAGGGGGCGAGTCGGTCGCCAAGCATTTCGCAGCTCTCCCAGCCCATATATTGTGTTATTAATTCCACTAGCTTTTAGGCTGATTGGGGACTAATTACCTCGCGGACTGGGCTTGCTTGCTCTCCAAGTCGAATTCGCTCGCAACAACTCTCCCCCCCCTCCAAACCCCTCACACTTCCCCTCTTCGCGCTGACAAAGGTTGGAAGATGAACCAGCAAAAAGGATGATAATGTACTTACGAGCCCCGAGCACGGACCAGAGGAAGTAATTTAATTTGCAGCCTGCAGGTGATAATTATATACAATATATGAAGGGGAAAGGAGAAATATTCCAGCTATTCCAGGGATAATTTTCCTTTTCCGTTTCTTCGTAATTAATTTACAGCAGACTGACGTAAGGACGAAATTATTTCATGTTTCCTTCGCCTTCGCGTCGTGACTCTCTGCCTGTTCTGTATTTATCTCGAGCAGCGAAAGAAAAAAAAAACATTGATATTTGATAGGCTACACGTAAAATAGTACAAATAGAAAGTTTTTTTTTTATAATTTTCAATTTATTATCTTTTCTTGCATTTTTATTTGTAACTTAATCCGCTACAGACATCTTCAGTTTCGGTACTGATTCACACCGGACTAAAGGCGAATTAGATGCTGTTCACGGTAAAATGAGCACTATTGAAAGCCCTGCCTAAGATCTACTTGTATACACGTTTTGTATTCTTCCGCCTTACGTGAAGTTAACATTGCCATCGGCCTCATCACTTTATTCATGCGTCGATCGAGTGAAAATGTGAAATGATTAGAAAAGTAAATATTGTCTAAATTCGTATGCAGTACAAACCGTCGACACAACTAAATCAAAACTAATGGAGAGTTGATGTTAGATGTCTGCGACGTATGTAAGATTCTCGACGAGCCACATGGTGGAACTGTGCGTCAGTATCTAACTCAACAGGTGCGCGGAAATCCGAAACGCGATTGGTTTCCATTTAACTGCACTGGGCTGGTATTTCGTGGATTAGCAACTGACTGACAACGATAGGCCGTGAAGTGGGTTTATCTTTACAATCTTTACGTAGGTACACCTTTTGTGCCACGAGACTGTCCCAACCTACAGATTAAAAAAAAAAAAAAAAAAAAAAAATGTAAATGATGGCAGCTATAAGAAGAGAAAATTAGTAATGTAGCGCAAACTGAAATATAACTACGATTCCAAACACGTGATTTCCAATTGCCACATGCCAGTGATGCTGATTTATTTTGTAAACCAACAATAAACGTCTTTTACGAGAGAGAAGATGTACAGTATGTAAACGGGAAACATTTTAAAGAGAAAGGCAATATTATGAACACAAATAACACGTGGGCTATGAACACTGCAATTGGAAATTACGCGGTAGTTACTGCAGTAAGTTATGTAACTACCTTCTGGTAAATTTCCTTCAAGCATAGTTTATAATGTTCGTTTAAAAAAAAAGTGTAACATTAACGTTTGCTGTCTGTCCTGTTAGAAACTTTTCTGCGCAGCAATTCGAAATGCCTTTTATAACATTATTTCTTAATATATTTCATATTCCTGGTTAAGGGATATGGAAATAAGGTTATAATGCCTGGATGGACGTGTGGAACTTGTGTCACGAGAATGGAGATCAATTGTTAGGCATAGCCAAAAATAACACGAAGAGCCCGTTCAAGTGTCTTGTTATAGAATCTTATGAAGGAAGGTTGATTTGTTACGTCTTACTAGTAAGTATCGTGTATCTTGCAGGGAATTTATGAGTATTTACAAAATACGCCATAAGGAAAACATGCCTAGACTTTACCAGTACATGATTACACGAGCAGATGTGACTAGTAAAACCAAAAGTTAGTAAAGAGCCAAATAACATCACTGATACTCATAAAACTCTGGTTTTACGTAGTTATTTCAAGTACAGTTAGTTGTTCTGAGCTCACATTTTCATAAAGGTATTAGGAAAAGTAAAGTTCACGTAGGCATTTCAACATGCCGTGCATGCACAAAATACTCGCACATGTATACTCGTATATTTACATCGAAGTCACAAATTATACAAATAAAAATACGCAGGCAATCAAAATATGCCACTGGTTGCAACTCTCTCGCACTTTCACATTGAGTGATACTGTGATACCTAGCTTAAGACACGTGGAAATTATAAAGGCAACGAATATATGACTTAACGCTTTGAAGAGAGTCCACATGATTCCCAAAGAGAAAATAAAAGATTCACATATTTATTGCAGAGGTATGATTATTTATGTTTAACGTATTACATAAGCCGAACGTAAAAACCTGAAGTGATCAATGATCGCGACGTATACACATGAATAAATAGCATCCAAAAAATCGGCCGTACTGGATCTGTGATACCTGTAGTTCTTTATTTACAGATGTTGTAAAGGTATGGACTAATAAAACCTGCAAATTTAGCTGAGATAAGTTCACGTTTTGATAACATTTTAAGAATGTGAACAATTAGTATGGATTGATGTTTCCATTGTTCTTACTTTCTTACTTGGTGCTGCGATCGACACCTGCAAGGGCTGCAAGGCCAGGCGCTACACGCAGGAGGCAGCGCGGCATTGCAGTCATGCCAACAGCCAATGGGGGATGCGAACAAGGTCGGGCCCATGCTTATATAAGCTGCGAATAATGGCGGCTCGTAGCCGTCTTGCTCCGGCCCCGCCCGCTTGAGGCCCTACCGGATCGCCACCAGAAGGAGAACCACCGTACCTTGTGGTCCTGGGTCATCGCCAGACGCTGTCGCCGTCGACAGAGCCTTCTCGCAGCCGTCGTAATGCCTCGGGGTAATTATACTTCCTGTTTGGGCGAAATAGGTTGCGTGAGGCGAACGGATAGACGCGAGCTGACTATCTTGCTCTATAAGAGCTATAGCATTATCTGAGTATCCAGCGTGCTCTTTATGCTAGCCTTTTAGTGTAACTGAAATCCTATAGCAACTTGCCTTAATGCAGACTTCCTTTAGGCGTCAGCCTGTAATAATTGGTGTTGAATAAAATTAGTGTTTCTTGTAAGAGTGCTTTACCTAATTTCTACGCTTTACGCCTTTTTGAGTGTGTAATCTCCCTTCTTAAAAGGGACTCCACAGCATTAGGCACCAAGATTTATCAGGAATGGTACCACAAATTCGGAAGTAATTATTATAAATAAATATTAAAATGTAGGCCATATTCTCCGGAGTGATTGGATCGTCGTGTGTCAAGTTTTTCTTTTCGAATGCGTATGTTTGTTTTTAAGCTTTGAAAAAGACAAGGGGAGAGAATTGACACACACAGACTCGCGCAGGAACACGAACAAAATTGGTGATTTTATAAATACTGTCAACATGCCGCCACTCCTCACCATTTCTCTTGCCCACCCCTTAGGGTGGCTGTGAATTACCACGGACGTAGCTGAATGGCAAGAGATGAGATGGTAGAGCACTATTGTGAATGAGGCACTTTATTTAGACATTAGAAACATACAATAACATGGTAAGGCAATATTAATCACTCGGGGGAGCTTGTATGAGATGATATTAACTCAATTACATTATTATGATTGATTACTTACGCCAATACTATAGTTAACTATATCCAGTTCACGGTCAAATAAGCACTTTTAAAAGACCTGCTTAAGATTTACTTGCATACACGTTGCGTATTCTTCCGCGTTATGTAAAATTAACATTGCCATGGATATCATTTTAGGCGTCCGTCAAATCAAACTGCGAAATCATTAAGAAAGTAAATACTTTACAAATATGCTCATTTTTACACATCGATGCATTAAAAAAACAAAAAGTGAAAGAAATAATTAACGTTATCACAAATGGTTACCTAACACTATTTATTCGATATGTTAAGATATGGAACTACTTTCCATCCATCGTTACCAGCTTTACTGGGCGAATGTCACTCAGTGCGCCCATTAAAATATATGCATACAGAGGGAGTGACTTTTTTCTAAGGTTCATTTCTAAAGTGCTCACTTTACCGTGAACAACCTTGAACTGGAATGTCCCCACCTTAAAAAAACATGATCCAGGAGGCTTTTCTGGTAGTCGGCGATCGGACACACCAATTATGCGATCTTCCCTTGATGCTGGTCGGATGAGGGGAGACACCACGTCCAAACAGGGATTGCCCTACATCGGTCGCGTTTACTCGCCGGTGGAGGGGGTTTCTGCAATTCGTTTTTCGCGATGTGCTGTTGCCGTCCCGCTCGTTTCTTGGTTCAATGTCTAAATATGTGATCAGGTAGGGATGTGTACTTAGGGCGTGATCACAACGCAACAGGGTGCGCGAAGTATAGTGCTTCAAGGGCATCACCGCAGTAACCGGAGAAACGAGCGCAGATACTGAGGGCGGCAGCTTTTGTCTTCGTGTCGTTCATCTTTCCCTCTTCGGGTGTGTGCTAACATTACTAGTGAAGAACACGCGTAGAGGCACAGACAAGCCGCCCGTGGAAGATTGACGTGCACCCCCGATAAGCCTATCTGGGTTCGTCCCGTTTCCCCTCCTTCAAGATTGAATGCCTGAGATTATCGTCGCAGAAAGTTCTGGTCATTGCGCTCCCTCTCTCTGCGCAGGGCCGCGGTGGCTGAGCGGTTAGCCTCCCCGCCTCCCACCAAGGCGATTCGGGTTCAATCCCCGACCGGTGTCAATCGTGCCGGACGATGCCCGACGGGCTTTCTCGGGGATCTCCCGTCTCCCCCGTCATTTCATTCCGGCGCTGCTCCATACTCACCTCAATCACCCTCATCGGCTCTCAAGCCATCGATTTTAAGAGCCGTCCAAATCTCTTCACTCACTCACTCAACATGTCTAATGGGCGCGGGGAACTTGTGGATAGGATCAGCTGGTGGTGGGCCACCGAATTTGGAGCATTAGACACTTATGTCCACGAGTAGCAGTAACTCATTTACGTTCGGTTAGTCCTTTACGTTAGGTTATTTTTCCTTTCTCTCCACATGCTCTTACCGTATTCTTTTGGTCTAGTAAAAACCAGTAAGTGTTGGCTCTGCTGATACTTACCGGCAGTTCACTCCCTTTCTATTTTGATCCAGGAATCCACTGGTGATTCGGGGGGGGGGGGGGGGGGAGGCCGAATAGCGCCACGTCCCTCACCAGAGTGGTGTGTAAACACCACTCCGGTTAAAGCCCGCGCCAAATCTATTCCAAACTCAAGAACAGCGTCCATTTCTTACTAGTCTTTTCATCTCTACTAATAAAGAATGATATCCAACCTCCTTTCACCCGTAGTATTTCTGTTTAATGCATGCAATAATTTTGAATGCTTTCCTGTCGACTGGGTTTTTTACGGTGTCTATGCCGGTTTTTCCTAGTCTCATCTTAGCTATAGTTTTAGCTATAAGTACACTTAGGGAGGTAGTCATGGCCCCAGTCACTGGCCATGGCTGCCCAATCCCTCTCTACAGCGATGCATGTCTCCCTGCATGATTTCCCTTCCTTGTAGGCGTAAGGGGTTCGCCCTGATAAGCAATTAGCTCCCGTCCTACCTTCGAGATACACTTAACAAATATAAATAGGGTATTTAGAAAAAAAAATCGGGTTTGGAGCCTGAAGCCTTGTACGGCATTAATAGTGATAGGAATATTTCGCGAGTTCAATTACCTGTATGCTAGACTCCACAATACTTTGTATAATCGAACCTCAGGTGTTTGTTCATTGGCTGTTGCCCCACATTTGACAGTACGGGATTCGTTTTTTGTTCTCTTGCAAGTTAGCTATTGGCGCGGTGTCGCCCAGGGTGTCTCTCATAAACTCTGATCTAATTGCAAAGGTGACTTCAGTTTACACTCGTTCGACATCTATCTTGTCCCGGAATTAATTCGCGAATTTTTCCTGTCCCTAGGCGTTCAGCACCAGGTGTGCAGAAGACAGCGAAGCGACGAGCGGCGACAGCGACCAGTGAGAATGAAGACTGCGGTACAGTGAGGTTGACGGGCGGGACTACTGCACTGGATGCGTGAGTTAAAGGCATTTGTAATGATGGAAATGCACAGTTGAAGTGAATATGTATGTGTAAATGATACTTGTGAATTAGGCGACTGTAGCCAATATAAATACAGCGATAAGGACTTCAGTTAGAACTGCGACTGGCATTAAATACTACACTCACTGAGAATAACAAAGTGTTAATAGTACAGATAGTATTTTTATAGCATTTTACATAAATATAAAGAATCAAATTATATTCTTAATTTTTTTTATTAATACCACGTTTCATTACGAACACATATATGACCTCTACCAAGTAACAATATACATATATATAATTCCTCTGTGCGTGTGTATGTCACTGAACTCCTCCTAAACGGCTGGACCGATTTTGATGAAATTTTTTGTGTGTGTTCAAGTGGATTCGAGAATGGTTTAGATTCACAATTCGGTCCACTACAAAATGTTTTTTTAATAAATTTTTTATTTATAAGTTGTTGTTGATCTTGGAATGTTTTACAGTGTATCCGGCAGACAGCGCTGCGAGTTTAAGTTCAAGTTTCTATTCAACGTAGCTTCTATATTCAACTTAGTTCATAGTATATACATATTCACACGCAATCGATAGGTCGAATTGTGGTAACTGTACATGTGATGACGTCAGGTATTGTAATAACTTTTTTTATAAAAATTTTCATCAAAACGGTCCAGATTGTTACAACTTATTAAAAAAAGTTTGAAATCTTCGGATTTAAGACATATGTACAGGACAACGTCTGTCGGGTGCGCTAATATATATATATATATATATATATATATATATATATATATATATATATATATATAATAAACTAAAGTCCCTTTAATGGAAAAATATTTTGTTTTAAAAAAAATAAAATGTCAAAAATGTTACTTAACTAACACTAAGACTTGGGGGAAAAAAAAAAAAAAAAAAAAAAACCTTCCTTCGCAGTTCGTAACAGCTAACGTTATACTACTTCCGTCGCTGGCAAAAAGGAGCAGGGTTACCAAATTATCATAAGTCTAACAAAGTTAAAGCTAAGTCGACAAATCCTGTGTGATAGCCAAAACGTGGCAATACTTAATTTCATACAGAACAGAAAACTGAGCTACTATAATTAACAAAATCGTTTGTTATAGGCTACGAGCCTGTACATCAGCAATAGTTGGAAGATTCAGGATTATTTTAAAATTTCTCTTACATGACTCGTCGCAGTTACTCGACACGTTTAGCAGACTGCTTGATGTACCGACGACACCCATGACTGACCGTAAAACAATTATAGGCTGTTCACGGTAAAGTGAGCACTCTGAAGCCCTAGTTACTTTCTTCTTTCAGACGTTTAGCAGACTGCTTGATGTACCGACGACACCCATGACTGACCGTAAAACAATTATAGGCTGTTCACGGTAAAGTGAGCACTCTGAAGCCCTAGTTACTTTCTTCTTTCAGACGTTTAGCAGACTGCTTGATGTACCGACGACACCCATGACTGATCGTAAAACAATTATAGGCTGTTCACGGTAAAGTGAGCACTCTGAAGCCCTAGTTACTTTCTTCTTTCAGACGTTTAGCAGACTGCTTGATGTACCGACGACACCCATGACTGACCGTAAAACAATTATAGGCTGTTCACGGTAAAGTGAGCACTCTGAAGCCCTAGTTACTTTCTTCTTTCAGACGTTTAGCAGACTGCTTGATGTACCGACGACACCCATGACTGATCGTAAAACAATTATAGGCTGTTCACGGTAAAGTGAGCACTCTGAAGCCCTAGTTACTTTCTTCTTTCAGACGTTTAGCAGACTGCTTGATGTACCGACGACACCCATGACTGATCGTAAAACAATTATAGGCTGTTCACGGTAAAGTGAGCACTCTGAAGCCCTAGTTACTTTCTTCTTTCAGACGTTTAGCAGACTGCTTGATGTACCGACGACACCCATGACTGACCGTAAAACAATTATAGGCTGTTCACGGTAAAGTGAGCACTCTGAAGCCCTAGTTACTTTCTTCTTTCAGACGTTTAGCAGACTGCTTGATGTACCGACGACACCCATGACTGACCGTAAAACAATTATAGGCTGTTCACGGTAAAGTGAGCACTCTGAAGCCCTAGTTACTTTCTTCTTTCAGACGTTTAGCAGACTGCTTGATGTACCGACGACACCCATGACTGATCGTAAAACAATTATAGGCTGTTCACGGTAAAGTGAGCACTCTGAAGCCCTAGTTACTTTCTTCTTTCAGACGTTTAGCAGACTGCTTGATGTACCGACGACACCCATGACTGACCGTAAAACAATTATAGGCTGTTCACGGTAAAGTGAGCACTCTGAAGCCCTAGTTACTTTCTTCTTTCAGACGTTTAGCAGACTGCTTGATGTACCGAAGACACCCATGACTGACCGTAAAACAATTATAGGCTGTTCACGGTAAAGTGAGCACTCTAAAGCCCTAGTTACTTTCTTCTTTCAGACGTTTAGCAGACTGCTTGATGTACCGACGACACCCATGACTGACCGTAAAACAATTATAGGCTGTTCACGGTAAAGTGAGCACTCTGAAGCCCTAGTTACTTTCTTCTTTCAGACGTTTAGCAGACTGCTTGATGTACCGACGACACCCATGACTGACCGTAAAACAATTATAGGCTGTTCACGGTAAAGTGAGCACTCTGAAGCCCTAGTTACTTTCTTCTTTCAGACGTTTATTATCCGTTAACCACCATTTTTTAATACGCGTTGCCATCAAAGTAATAAGCACAGTGTGCATGTTCCGTCACCCTTGGAAGTTAACGTCTACGGATAAAACACAATATATTTATTGACAGTTTTTTCCAAATGTGATGGTTATCAAAAGTACTCATTTTACCGCGAATACCTATAGGTATCAATCAATCGTTCCCTCCCACCATGTTTTCTCATACCCGAGGAGAAGACATCGACATGATCTTTAATTGACAGTTCGCTCTCTTATTTCGAAGACTGTGCAACAAACGACATGCATGTTGGTGTAGGGCCGCTCACGGTAAAGCGAGCACTTTTGAAGCCCTAGTTACTTTTTTCTTTCAACCCATTTATACCCTTCAACCACCACTTGCTAATGTAAACCTCGTCATGTCAGTAATAAACACCGTACATAAATTCACCATACCCAAAACCAAAAGTCCGAGGCCACAATGAAATGTATTATTGGTCATTATGTCTGATGAAACAGCTTAAAAAAGTTCTCACTTTACCCGTTAACGGCCTATATAAGGCTGTTCACGATGAAGTGAGCACTCTGAAATCTAGTTGGTAAAGACGGAGTGGCGGGGGGGGGGGGGGGGGGTGTTCCATTTTTTTTTGTTTAATAGAAAATGTTAGGTAAACATTTGTTATAACTGAAATTACTTCTACCGCTTCCTGTTTTATTTTAATGCATCGAAGTGTAATAATCAGCAAATTTGTAAAATATTTATATATCTTTTTTAAAATAATTTCACAGTTTTACTTGGCCGACGTTCGAATAAAGTGACGAGGTCCATGTCAATGTTAATATTACAAAAGGCGGAAGAAAACACAACGTGCACACAAGTAGATTTTAAGCAGGGCTTTCAAAAGTGCTCATTTGACCGTGAACAGCCTATATAAGTAATGAACAGCAAAATTTCCCGCCCAAATCGGTCTCCAGCCCCCACGCGGTGTTTCAGAGCGCTATGGCCGCAGAAAATATATAGCCGAAATGTCGGTAAACCGACCCAGTTTGGCAACCCCAGTATGGTAGGAGGTAAAATGAGATTGTGATCGGTTACTCCAGCGACTGCATAGTCGCCGCCAAGATAAGAACAAAGTGACGACATTGTGTTGCGGGTTCCTTTGACGTAAACGTACCGAGTTTGCGACCGGCTGCGTGAGGCTCCGGGAACAGTCTTCGTGTCTGATTGGCTACTGCATGCTGCGAAAGGTTCCCTATTGGCTAGGCTGTATCATACAAGGCACTGATTGGTGAACGACGTTCCGACATGATGTTAGCCTGCAGGGGCGTAGTCAGGGGGTGATATAGAAAAATATCCCCCCCCCCTTTTCTAGAAATAAAAATAAAATATTCGAAAATTACATTTGAGAAGAAAAAATACAGCTTTAATTTTGTTTGAATATAATTAATGTGTGATCCCCCTTGAACATAAAGGATTTTTTTTTGTGGTTCCAAATCTGTATATTAGCCCACTGACTGTAAATAATTTTTTGAACTAAACATAAGTAAACTTATTACTTTAATTTCTTCACGTATGAGACAGTTGCAATTCCCCTTCAACACGAAGTCAGTTTAAAGCATTTTGTAGTTCCGTGTTTGTGTACAGTCTATTCGCGGGTTCGTCATACTTTTTGAATCAAACCTTTTGAAAAAATCACCCAATGTATGACGCGTTTGGTTATTTCCTACGTATGTTATTTATCACAAGCATTTTATATCTCTGTTAATATACGAGTATCTCATTTTTCATTCAAATGAACTGTTACCCATATTTTGTTTATAAATTATAATTTTTCATTTATAATAAATATGAATAACAATAGTGAGGAAACATATGTGTTTGTAGCGCCTTGTAAGAAATAGTTCTAATGCAATATATTATTACAACTGAGTGCGTACGAATTCGGTGCGTTGCCCTTCAGTGTAATTTTCTAAGATTCGGCTAAGCTTAGTTTCAATAGGGCGGAGGAATATCCTGGAAGTAGTACTTTAGCAGGGCTTCAGAAAAGTGTGGAGTAACCGTGAATGGACTATATTGGCCCATTGGCTGTAAGTAATTTTTTGAACTAATAATTTTTAATGTTATAGGTTGCATATTATTTCGAAAAGTGTAAATTTTAAATCCCCTCCGCCGAAGTAAATTTCTGGCTGCAGCCCTGCTGGCCAGACGATTCACTTCGCAGGCGTGCGCGGCTGGAGCTGATGGTACAGAGGCTGCTTCTCAGATACTGGGAGGTACGGCATGTCTGCAAGGTGATGTTTGAAGGAAGACCACCGTTTCTTATGACCCTCTCCCGAGCGCAGCGGCGTCCTGTTGGCCCCTGCCATTGTTATGCTAACAGGGGAGCATCTTTTGATGTGGCGGTGCCCCGGCTGCTGTACGACCAACCGTCGGCGAGGTCAATCCAGCTCTCTTGAGCTGCCCCTCGCCCCGCGACAGAGCCATGGCGCGAGGCCCGCCTACAGGCGTTGAGCGTATCCATCACAGTTAGGAGGCGGCCAGCGACGTCTGTTTGACGCCAGATTGATGATCGCTTCCTCTGAGCCGTCCATGTCTCACGGCAGCGAGGCGAGGATCGCCACTGCCGTCTGGAGGAGCCTCACACTGACAGAAAAGCGAACGAAATATTTCTTTGTATAAGGCCAAATGTACCTACATTTATAGGCTGTTCACAGTAAAGTGAGCACTTTTGAGGACCTAGTTACTTTATTCTTTCAGCCATTTTTTAAATCCTTTATCGACCTTTTTAAATTAATATCGCCATGTAAATACTAAACACAGTGTATTTATTCAACCGCACTAGGAAGTTTATATTTAAGGCAAAAATAAAATACATTTGCTGACTATTATTCCGAATAAGAGGGCTTTCAAAAGTGCTCAGTTTACCGCGAATAGCCTGTAGTTGTCCTAACATAATATATTGTTGAGCAAACAAAATTTGATAAAGCCACAAAATTAATTTCGTTCGTCTAATAAAATATATGTTTGAATAAAGAAAATCTCTGTTTGGACCAAAAAATATTAGACTGTCAACTAAATATTCTGTTGAATCAACTGTATATATTTGTTTGGCCACTCATTTGACTGCCTTCGTTCGAAAATAATACAGCTCGAGAGTTTGTTTGTATTTTTCGTGACAATTAGGATAGTAACAGTGTTTGTTAGTGCATCTATTGATGCTTAACGATCGTATAAACACATTAATAAAACAATGCAACAAGAAGCTAACAAATAAAACTGTAAAACTTGAAATATTTGTTTGCGCACGTTGCCCAATATTTGTAGTAAATATATTTCAAAGCTTTCCCGCGTCATCAGTTGTTACATTAGATGAGATTACTAAGGCGTAGCTCTCGGGCGCAGGTGATCTAGGTTCGAAACTCGGTCGAAGTTGTAACATTTTTTATATCGGCCCAAACTGTTTCATGTGTGTGTAGGCAAACAAATCTTTAGTTGCACCAACCAAATCTTACAGTTTGGGGGAGAAACCAAATGAGAACAACAAAATAATTTGGTCTCAACAGCAAAATATTTCATTGGCCCTATACAAACAAATAATTTGGTTGCACCAAACAAACCTTGTTTGATTGAACAATTTGATTGATTTTTCTCTGTGCACGTCGAGGACTGTGTACAACGTGTGAAAAAAAAAATATTACGGCGAATTGTAAGACCGGAATTGGGTAGGGAAATGAACACTGAGAAGAAAATATACGAGTAATGTTGTATTATCGCCTACCGCGAGGTCGCAGGGGTTCCATGAATCCAGCGTATGATCTTGTGTGGCTTACCGCAACGCCACCACACGAAGCCCGTGATTACTACAGTTGACGAGGTGATGCTGAATAATGTTCAAGGTTAAGGCCAGACTTCACCATGCATGGGCGTATAGGGAATCAAAGGCTAAATTTCGACAAAGATCTCTCAGTCGATTTTTGTGGTAGTATTTTCAACTAAAGATTTTTTGTTAGAGATAAAAACTCATCTAGATTTGTAAACCTTCCGAATTTTAATTCTTTATTTTCAAATGCACGTTTAAATTATTTATAAAATTGTGACATTTTATAAGTAATTAAAAGTGCATTCCAAACTTGAACATTAATATTTGATTCGTTTATAAATGTAGATGCGTTCAATCTTGGACAAAAAAAAGTCTCGCTTGAAAATACTATCACAAAAAATGACAAGAGATCTTTGTCCGAATGTAGCCTTTGATTACTTATAGTGCAGCCTGGCCTTAATATTCTGCGGTGTGCAACCGCATGGCAGCGCTTGTACGGGGGACACTGAAAATCTGACTTAAATCCCTCCCGTCTAATAAATTGTAGTGGGCTTCTGTTATGAACCTGTGTTATAATCCACAATAATGTAGTTTCTTACACGGGACATAGTAAATTATTTATTCTTTATTTTATAAAACAATGCTCAAAGAATAATAAAATTAGAGAGTATCGCACAATATAAAAAGGTATCGGAACTTGTTTGGATCTCAAAATTTTTAGTAATTTCGATATTCTAGAAAACTACCTGCGATAAGTTGGTAAATATAAGACGTTCGCCATTCCCCGTAAAGCGGTCGCCTAGCTGCAGTTGTTCTCGCAGAAGCGAGGAAGCAATAAGAGCGATGTTGTCACGCAAGTCAAGTGCGCCATCGCCGCTACGGACAAGACCCTGAACTGACGGGCAGCGTTTTTGTAGTACTGCGAATATATGTGGGACTTGAAGAAGTCACCCTATCAATTTATTGGCGGGAAGTCTGTAAAGGCTGTTCACGATAAAGTGAGCATTTTTGAAATCAACCTTAGAAAAAAGTTACTGTCCCTTCCTGCGTATATTTCAACGGGTGCACCGAGTGGCATGAACTGAGTGAAGTTGGTACCGAAGGAAGGAAAAATAGTTCCACATCTTAACGACGAATAAAATGTGTTATGTAACAATTTGTGATAACTTATATTATTTCTAATGCTTTCTGTTTTTTTTAATGCTCCTAAGTGTAAAAATTAGCATATTTTTTTAAATACTTACTTTCCTAATAATTTGACAGGTTAACTTGATCGAAGCACGAAGAAAGCGACGAGGCCCATTACGATGTTAATTTTACATAAGGCGGAAGAATACACAAAGTGCATACAAGTAGAACTTAAGCAGGGCTTTCAAAACTGCCCATTACACCGTGAACTGCCTGTAGCAAAGTTTAATGCAGGCTCGTGTGGTAGCTTCAGTCGTATCCGGGCGTAATGTACTGGGATACAGCAGTATGAAAATGCACTTTTAATGATGTTAGAGGGGCTCCGAAATATCACAGCAAGCGTGGCGTCTTGAAAGTATCATTTCGTCCTCGTCTTGGGCGTGTTCTTCATGCCGAGCGAGGTGGCGCGGCAGTTAACCTTGCGGCTCGCACACAGTCCGGCCATCCTAATTTCGGGTTTCCATAGTCTCTCTAAATCTCTCCAGGCGAACGCTGCGTTGGTTCATTACTACAGGCCGTTACCTATCGCATCGGTTCTCAGGACCCACGTTGTGAGCCGTCCATATCTCTTCACTCACTCATTACCGATTATATCTCCGTATCGGTTTTTCCATGCAACTTGCTGCGGCTATAACGACCTCGCCGTCAAGACGCTAAGCCCTGCATACTTACATACTTGTAGGTAAACATAATAGTGTCGTAAAAAAATAACGTATTTCAACAATTCTGCAAACTCATCATTGCTTCTAACTCTCGATTGCAATCTCCCTACAACTTGGCCAGGAAAATCTCAATTAAAATTTCACTGGCTCAAGACATTGCAAAGCGGTGCAAAATAATTACTAAGAGACTTGTGAATCTCGCGCATGCATCTGTGGTCAAGTTAAACCGCAGTCACGTCTAAATATGTGTTTGTGCTTCCATTGGTCCATAGCTTGTTAGAAACGCAAGGAAAATAAGAGCCGAATTCCGTGCTACTTGATATGGTGTATGTTTCCGGGAATGTACTGGTAATTCGGTCAGGGAGGGGGGAGGGGACAGGTCCAAATGCGTCTTTGCCCCCACCAGAGTGGGGTTTCCTCCCCACTCTGGTTAAAAAAGCGCCAACCACAACAGAGGAATGAAAATAAGATCCCGCCCTCCTATCTGCTAGTATTTGGCTTCCCACTTATAAAGAGCATGGTTCCCAAAGTCTGTTCACGATAAAGTGAACACTTTATAGAAATGAACCTTAGAAAAAGTCACTGTCCCTACATACATATGTTTTAATGGGCGCACTGAGTGACATTTGCCCAGTAAAGTTGGTAACGATGGTTGGAAAGTAGTTCCATATCTTAACGTCGATTAAAACGTGTTAGGTAACTATTTGTGATAGCTTAGAATTAATTCTTTCATTTTATATTTTTCTAATGCATGGAAGTGTAAAAATGAGCAGATTTATAAAGTATTTACTTTTCTAATAATTTCACGGTTTCATTTGACGGACGCTGGAATAAAAAGATGAGGCCCATATCAATGTTAATTTTACATAAGGCGGAGTAATACCCAACATGAATACAAGTAGATCTTAAGCAGAGCTTTCAAAAGTGCTCACTTTATCGTGAACGGCCTTTACCTGTCTGTCTCCTGTAGCATTTTCGATTAATGCATGGATTTTTTTTTTATTATTATTTCCTGTCAAAAGGAATTTTTACGGCGCATATGTCGGTTTTCTCCCTTTCTCTAGTTAGTTATAGGTTAAACATAGGTACACCTAGGAAGGCAGTCATGGCCCAAAACCACGGCCATGGCTGTCCAACCCCTCTCTGCCGTGATGCATGCCTTCTCGCATGCCTCCTTGCATGGGTTCCTTCCGCTGTAGGCGTAAGGGACTTAGCTCTGAGAAGCATGTAGCACCCGTCCCTACCTCGGGCATACACTTAATACTTAGCAATAGGGTAGGTTAGGAAAAAGAAAAGACGGCGGCGCTCAAAGACGAGGCATGACGTGGCCAACAGCGCAGCGCCTCATCCTCTTGTATCCGAATTGGCTACACACACACGACAAAAATCTTTTTAAAAGTCGTTATTGCATAACTTATTATTTACTTATTTATTAACGTATTCGTAGTAGTCTAGTGATGATTACAGAAATATTACGTCTGTTTAAGCATTAAATTTATATAAAAATATTTTACACTGTTAATGTAATAATGTGCTGCCGCGAGTGCTAAACAAGTGACTGTCGACAACGTCCGAATTGATACCTACAAAATCACAAATTTACAAAATAACGAAAAAACCAAATTTGTCAATTCGGATACGGCCTCAGCCAGCAGTCAGTTCGTTGACGTCGGGGAGAGAGTGTTGTGGGGGGGGGGGGGGGGGAGAAGGGCAGAGCATGCCGCACAAAGACCCGTCCCTCCACATCCCTGCACAGGCTCGCCGCACAGTTCATCACCGGCCGGGCGGAACAGCCCGCCTCAAGTCGCGCGGGACAATGCGCCACGCAGCACAGCAGCCCGCGCGAGTTGCACTTCCGCGGGGGACTCAGGGGCGGGCGGGACCGCCTCTTCGGCGTCGACAACACCGCCTCTCGCTCTCTCGCTTCGCCGGGTCCTGGAAGGGGGGGGGGCACACCCCCACCCCGGTCGGGGTTTCAGGAAACTCCTGAACAACGAAGAGCCAGGCAAACTTGGAAGATAGTTGCCCTGCCATCGAGCCCTCTGTCACACTGTCAGATTTCCACTGCTTCAAATAAGTTTGGTCAAATAAACTCGGACAGTTGTGACTTCAAAAAAAAGTCATAAACTCCGCTGTGTTTGTTTAAAAAAAACTTGTACGGCTTTAGTTTCCATCACACATTTTCAAGATTGGAAAGGTTATGAAATTTCTTTGATGTTCGACGGGCTCAACCAATCAGAATCGTGCTCGACAAAAATTGACGTAAAGGAACTAACGCAAAATTGTCGGAAACGAAGTGGGTTATGAGGATAATTAATTTTGGTTGAAGCTCTCTGGGCATGCATGTTATTTTAAGTGAATACTGCACATTATATTACGAACTCATAGGCATTAAATTTCATTGTGCAGGAAACATCTCTAATAAATAAAATTTGTATTTAGTAAAGAAGCGACAATAAATTACAACATTACTCGCATTTGTTCCCGTAATTCGATTTTTCCAGTAAAAAAAAAGTTTGAAAGTGTGGCACGTCTTCAAACACATTCATTATTTGAACAAATTTGTTTGGAGGAAAAAATTTCATGGTCGTTTTCGTCTTCAGGTTTTATTGTCATAGTTGAAGGTGAAAATTTGTCAGTCTGGCAGGGGCTGTCGGGAGTTGGGGGAGGATGTAAGTGGCGGAGCCCCGCTTGCCCTCCAGGCTTCCAGGTGCGCGACTGGAGCGCCACCTGGAGCCACCAAGCCAGCAGGGATCGCGGTGAACCGAGCCTACACATATTCCGAGATGGGTCCTCCTCTATGGCCGTGTCCTCGGTATGCCACCAGTCACGATATTCCGCGTACATAAAATATAATCCATTCACGGGTACATCACGGTTTTCTGAAGCCCTGCTAAAGATATGCTTCCAGGATATTCCTCCGCCTCGAGCAAACTAAACTTAGCCAAGTCTGTAAAATAACGCCAAAAGACAGCGCACCGAATTCGTGCGCACTCAGATGTAATATTTTTGCATGATAACTATTTCACATAAATTATAAATGAAATATATAATTTGTATATAAAATATAAACAACATTTAAATCTAACAAAAAAAAAAAATTTCCTATTATGAACACAAGTATAAAACGTTTGTGATACAGGGTATATTTATAAAATAAATAAACACGTCATACATGGGGTGATTTTCCAAAGATTTAATCCAAAAAGTGTGAAGAAACCACGAATATAGGTCTGCATAGAACGTGCGCCTACTTAGAAAGTGCAGTGCGAAGTGAATGTAGACGTTTAAAAATTCAACCACTCGCATACAATATATAAATTTCAGTTTGACGAAGTATTGATTTATTATGTGAGTTACATACTTAGTTTAGACACACTTTTTCCAGAAAGAAATATTAAAATAAATAAAATAAATCTCTACTTAATCGTCTATGAAGAGGTGCAGTTGCCTTCGGGAACACCAGAATGTCATTCTCGGTCCACCCATCCTGATTTCAGTTTTCTGTGGTCTTATACGAGATTACTCCAGGCGAATGTCAGGATGGTTTCTTAGTACGGGCCATCGCCACTTCTCTGCCCAGTCGTGACAGTCCCAGCGACTGAATGGGTATCCAATGACGCAATCAAATTTAAGATGATCCTTGGCGGTTTTAAATGCGTCGTCTAACTGGAGGTACTTAGCGTTCCCGAGGCCTAGAGGCGTGAGAGCCCTAAGGGTGACAGAGGTGAGCACATAGAATGTCTGATCACCTTTACGTACGAGACACTGAACTGACCCGTCTTTCCTTCGTCGAATCGCCTCACAAAACTTTCAGAGAAAGCCCTAACATTTTATGACGTAATAATAAAGACAAAGGTGTGCTGCATGCCCCATTGGTATGTTCAATAGCCCGTTGACGAAGTTTAGTTCCTAAAAATTGTTGTGAAACACACGTATTAGACAATTTTCACTTTTAAAAATATGTGCAAGAGGCGGAAATAGAAAACGGAAACTGCCATTCAGACGTTGAAAATTTCTTAAGAGTTATTCGTAACAGACACTGCTGAAAAATTCTGGACAGTTTTTAAATTACAACTATACGACTACATCTCTGATTCTCTATTTAGTAGCAAGGGCTGAACGATATAGAGGTTGTGCCACAGTGCCTGTGGGAGACGGAGATAGAACAGTGACGGAATTCAAAGGCGGAGACAACGGCAACACACAGAGAAAACCTGCCGAACAATCGAAGCGTCCGTCATGTTTTCCAATAGCGCAAATTGGCAATGACTCTGCTTTGGCGATTAGCCGGAGAATTAGCCAGACAACCGTTATTCCCCTCCCCCTTTTTTTATCACGACGATAAGCTACAAGTATTGCCAGAAATCCACTAAGGTGTGTATGTCTGTGTACATCGCCCTACAGAAAAAAAAATTGGGTTTGGCTGTGTTGGGGACACGGTAGTTTGTTTTGCGTAAATACGTCTACGTTGACGCGCTCGGACGCCTTGACATTTATTTTACGTTCCCGGCACCGCTTCACTCGATCATATGGAGTTATATGGGTATCACTGGATTGCTTTTGAGATGCTCTTTCCAACCGTAAACGAGGTCTATATTTCGACTTGGCTTTTTGACGAGTATAGGCCGACATTGTACTAAGTTTTCTTAATTTTTTTAAACATTAAACGCACACACATTCCCCATAACCACGCCACACAAACGTTTTTATAAACGCAATCGATCGATCTTGACGAGATTGAAACTTAAACGAGCGTCGTAGCTTCGTCTAGTCAAAAGTTATACTACCCCCCCCCCCCCCAATCAAAGGTCAGGCGCAATGCTTCGCAGTCCTCACTCAACGTAACGTATTCTTTGACCCATTGGCAATCGAGTGGTGTAATTGAATTAATAATGTAGACGATAGATTCGGAGCTGCAATGCCAAACTTTATCCCCGATTTTGTTATCATTGGATTTTCTGGATTGCCTCCCACTACGGTTGCAGATTCGAAGACGTATTCACGTCAAAATATGTATTATTAGACATTCCGATGCTGGTGGACAGAGCGGTGTCTCTAGAACGTGATGGAAGACTAGGCCCACTCACAACATAATACTGGCGCCGATTTCCATACAAAACGGTTCTTTTAACCGTTAGCTATCCCGTCAGACGAAATATCGGGAGGGTTGAACAGAAAAGGATAGCTGTGAATTTGGATATCCGCTTACACTGCACGGGTATTTTCCGTTCTGCTCACCACTCTTTTGAAAACTTGTTGACTGCTGCAGCCAAACGAGGTCACGGGCTGCTTACAATATGAGCAAGAGGTAAAAATCCTGCACCGCCGCGCTGCGCTAGTTAACAGGTAATTGAATAAATTTCGCTCAATCCTGTGCGTCACAACTTCCATTCAAATGGTTTTCCATTTTAATGTGCTGAACAGAAAAAACTCGCGTACGCCTGAAAATTTTAACCAGCTTCCAGCTTTAGGAGCATTTAGATTTCACTAGTGGATCCAGGAATCTTTACCCCCAGCTTTAGGAGCATTTAGATTTCACTAGTGGATCCAGGAATCTTTACCCTTACCGGGACGATTTGTTGTAAAATACTTGAATTTCGTAAACATAGTTTGCCACTGAGGACAAGTCGACTCTTAGGATAAACAGAGTTTTCCTTACTTTACAGCTATGTTCTCAATATCGTCGTTACACGGGCCACAGAGAACATTTATACAAATACGTACGGGAGACCAGGCACGTTCATCTTAGACTTACTCAATTTTCGTTAGAAAATGCATCACAGATTTTTTTCTTATTTTAGTTCTAGAGTTCGATAAAGCGTTGGGTATTGCTCTGCACATCTTTTGGAATCAGTCACGCGTGACTACTGCCGGTATCTTGATTTCTGCAATCGCCTGCAAGGAAAAGTTACTTCTGGCCGGCAGTCGCTAGTCAAAACTTAATAAAAGCAGCCCACATTCATATAACCGAAAACCCGCGTTTGGATTACATTTTTACAGGTTATTGGAATGACTTACAGAGTGACATTCCCATCATTTCTCCATTAAAAAAAATATATCATGCAAACAGGATATCAATATCTACCACTAACAAAATATGTAATTACTATAGGTAATCGTGTTGTGCATGGAAACTAATAACATACAGGTGTTTTTTTTTTAATGATTTTAAGTTTGGCAAGAATCTAATAATATCGTTGCAATTGTAACTACTTGACTAGTAGGCCATCATTATATTGCGGCAGATTAGCCAACTGTGAAATGTCAAAACAAAATATACGCAAATAGGAGCTACTTCGAAGAGTGGGCGCCAACCATCCGCACGGTATGAGATGATGCCTGCAATGTAGAAATGACGGAATGCTAATATGGAGGAAGCGGGAGCACGCCGAAAAAACTCACTTTGAATTCACACTGCCCATCAACTTGGCACATGCGAAGTATTTCGACAGGGACATATCACTACTTGAATAGCTCTAAAGCTGTAGTGCATTTTGTGAACTGTTCTCCTGAACAAAATTAAAATACCGAGTGAGATGGAGCAGTGGAAATACCTTTGGACTCAGATTCGGGAGGACCTGTGTTCGAAACCGGGTCAGGCAATCCTCATTATAGTTTCCTATGGTTTCCCAGAATCCCCACAGGTGAACGCTGGGATGCTTCCTCACCAGAGGTCGTGGCCGATTCCTTCCCCGTTCCTGCTTATCTATACAACTTGCTCCGTCTCTAATGACAGCGCTGTCGACGAGACGTTACGGCTGTTCACGGATAAACGAGCACTTTCGAAATCAACCTTGGGGGAATGTCACTGCCCAATGCCTGCATATGTTTTAACGCACACGCTGTCCAGCACGCGCTCAGTAAAGTTGGTAACGACGGACAGGAAAATAGTTCCACGCCTCACCACTGAATTGATCGTGTTGGATGAACTATTTGTGAATACTGACACGATTAATTTTACTTTCAGGTTTTTTTTTTTAAATGCATAACACGTGTAAAAATGAGCGCTTTTGTAAAATATTTACTTTTTAAAATAGTTTCACAGTCTACTTGGTCGACGCATGAATAAAGAGATTAGGCTCATGGCAATGTTAATGTTACATGTGGTGGAAGAATAAACAATGTACACACAAGTATATCTTAAGCAGGACTTTCAATAGTGCTCAGTTTATCGTGAACAGTGTTTACCCGTCCGATACGAAATTAAGGTGCTGGCAAATACCCTTTCCTTTTAGCACGTTCAAAATCGAGGTCTGAGTGAAAGAGTTAAGGGTAAAACTATGATTATCGAATATCTGTGCAGTATCTCAGTATCCAAGGCAGGCAGGCGACTCCCTAAATCCCTTGCCCCCGCTTGCATCCAGACCTTTTGATCTCCTCCTTGCCACAAGAGGGAATTTCACCACAAATCCCCCCCCCCCCCCACCTTTCCTGCCCCCCCCCCCAAACCAAATAGATCCCAGCAACCTCTCCCTCCCCCTCTCTGCCATATCCCGACAAGCTCACGAGAAAAGCGAAAATTACTTTTGTAGACAGCGTCCGCAAGAAATTCCTGCCGCTTCCCCACCCGATTTAATTAATTATTCTTCCGGCAGCTTTCGTTTGATTTTACAGGAAGTTAGTAACGAAATGCTGCCAGTCACGTTGCCTCGGCTCCTTTTGTTCGTCGCACAGAGGAAGAAAGATTTTCTTCCCATTGTTCCCCTTCGCTACGAAAGTTTGTTATTCCGTCTCAACACGGCAGTGCGCGTTCGCGATTTATTTTTATCCGGAAATTATTATTGCGATTATTCAGTATCAGCCGTTTCCCCAGGCCATTCAGCGCGGGTTCGAATTCCACACGGGATGTAAAGGCGTGTATCGATATTACGCAGGCGTAAAATACCATTGAATGTTTTAACTACATCAGGTCATTTTCACACGTGAAAAATGAATTTGCCAAACAAAACAAACTAATATACGTAAAACGAAGTATAGACTATTCAAGGTAAAGTGAGCACTTTTGGAAGCCCTGTCATTTGAAAAAAAAATAGTCAATAAATATATTTCATTTTAGTCTTGGACCCAAACTTCCGAGTGCGGTGGAATATTTACAATGTGTTTATTATTTACATAAGTATATTTATTTTAAAATGTGGTTAAAGAATAAGAAACGGCTGAAAGTAAAAAGTAGCTAGGGCCTCAAAAAGTGCTCACTTTACCGTGGACAGCCTACAATGAGTGTGATTTATCGGAAATAATTTTAAAGCGAAACCACACAATAATCCATGCTTCATCGAACATGTATCCTTACAGTTTATACAAGAGGATAGTGGCCCCATGGAATACACCAGAAAAGAAAACAACATTTTTGCAGCGCTGCGAATGGAATAACCATTCAGTCACAGAGTCCTATATATGGTATGTGACACAAAGAGTGGCTTCAACCATTAAGGGCGGATACAGGGGTGAGGGGGAGGGGGAATAACCCCCCTCCCTCCCCTCAATAGGCCTCAACCCTGCCCCAGAAATTGTATGCAATTAATTTATGGAAAGTATTATAAAAACATTACGGAAGATCCTGGAAAAACACTTTGCTTCATTACAGGAAATTCCAAGCAGTTTCAGGGAATTTCTCAACACTAAGTATGGCAGCACTGGCTGGGTTCAGTAGAAGCAAGACGCTACAGATACGGTAGTTTGTACACAGTAAATGCAGAGAAGCTGCAGCGAGCGGACGTACACTTATAGTGCTGTTTTTGTGTAATTTATCTGATGTGTTTCCAGGGTTGGTGCTGCACAATGGGTGGCGTTTTAATTACCTACTTACACACAGCTGCCCGAGACTGAAGTCGGTGCAAGTTTGTGTATAGTGTGTGCTATGGTGTTTAAACGCTTAAAAAGAATCGTAGCTCAACATGTCGAAATAATTCTAGTTCATGCGAGTGGATGTTATGAATCTTATATCCTTTTCTTTCTTACCCAAACGTGGGAATGCTCTTCTTCAGTTTCTTGGGAAAAACATTCTCATTTATCCGACACATATCCCGGTGTTATGCCTGAAGGCTTATCAGGAGACGGCTTACAAAATAGCTAATAATCCAACTTCAATTAACACCAATGCCTTACTTGGGCCCATGCCTTACCTGGGATTCGAACCCAGAGCCTCCCCCATCCCAGACCGACTGCACCACGGGTGGTCGGCTTATCCGACACAAGATGGGTCGAAAGACATGATGGTGTATTTCCATTTCCTGTTGATTTGCTTGAAACCATAGAAGCCTTCAAGAAGGTTTCATTATTATTTTATTTTTATTTTTTTTTTGGCTGGAGGGGCAAGTCTGTAGCCGAAAAAATAGTCTCACTGGTAGATGTTTGTGTGACAGCCAATTTCTGTTTTCTGTATTCTGTATTAGTGATGTGCTGGCCTTCAGTGCTCCTTTTAGTAAAACTTCTTCAGAAATAAGTTCTTGATCTTCAACGTACCTCTGAAAATATTAAGACTGTTATGTCGGTTTTGGAGAGTTGACGCACTGTATCTGATGTTTACTTCTGGGAAGCATTTGTTCAGTTCGAGAACATTGCAGTGGAGCTTAAAGTTGAGCTTTATAAACCCCGGTCTACTGGGCGACAGGTTCATTGCAACAACTACCCAGCGCAGTGCAAACCACTGGAATATTCTTACAGGATTTCTGTATTCATACTACTACTGGATAATAGGTACCTCAATTGATCTCAAGACAAGATTTTCTCCTCAAATCCTTGATATTTTTCGACTTCAAAATTTAACTTCCAAAATATATTTTGGATAAGGCTGTGGAAGAAATACACGATTCAATGTAGTCCCTTATCAGCCACTTTTCTACATTTTTGGAGGACGCCACAGATCTTCGCGTAAGGAAGTTGAAAGGTGAAATTTTTCACTAGAAGTAGACATGTAAATCTGAAAAACACTCGCAGTGTCAAACATCCAAAACAGTTCTAGATACACCTGTAACTTGTGACAGGGACACACACAAAATCACCCACGCACTGATTCATATACTTTGCACACTCCCTGTCAGCAAGTCAGTAATGTAAGTTCAGAGAGGAAATTCTCAACATTACATCGCACCAAAACATAGCTCCGCACTGAGAAGACTTGAGGTTCTGGCCCTCCTTGATGCACAGTATCATATACCAGAAAACCCTTATGTCATTGAGCGTTTTTCAAAACCAAGCAAACGGCGTCTAATTCAATAGTGTTTCAATCAGCGCGAAAAGTGTACAAACACAAATGACGTATGAGACACCTGTCTCAATTTACTGCAAAATTTGCCCAACTTCACGTACCTGTTTGACCAAAACGCCTACATTGAAGACTGCAAAAAGTTACACACATTACCTGGATTTATTATACGACTAACCTATTTTTTACATGCCCATCATTGATTCCGTGTAGAAAACGTTTCTTGTTGACTGCAGGAAAAACACAATATGGCTATTCACGGCTAGCATAGATAGCACACGTCCTTCTTGGTTCGTGGACTGGCCGACTCTGAAAACGAATAACTATGGTGTTTCACGCATGTGTCGCCGTGTGGCGCTGTCATCCGGAACGGTAGTTTGCAAGCACAGAGCATGCGCCAGGTGACGCCATTTCCGATAAGTGACAGTTTTACTTCAAAAATTAAACTCTGGTGGAACTTTCCACGGATTCTGATTGGACAAGACATTAGCGGTACCCCTCTAGGGGTTATTGTGAGTAATTTGTATAAATAGTTGGGAACCGGCCTCGGCAGACCAGACGTGGACAGCCTGGGGTCCCGACTAGAACCTAAGTATTTGCATCAGTAATATTGTAATTTACATAGTCATGGCTCATCCGGATGGAAAAATAACATATACTTAATAATTGTAGGCGCTTTAGATCATGGCACAGATGTATTGCAAATTTATGCATTGCCTATAGACCGGCATTTCTAATAATTGTTAATATTTAGTATTTGCCGAAAATAATCATGCAAAGGATAAAAGATTTTACCGAAGTGGTTTTATATTGGGTCCAGTTTTGACCATTTTATGGTTCATTGTGTCCATATTGGACTTTGTGCTAAATTAATGTCAAGTAACTTAGGGGAAAATGATCTTTAAGGTTTTGTATTTTACGCCAGTAGTAAAACTTGTCAAGTATTATTGTCTATGGGTTAGCTGGCATTAAATTTAAAAGATTTGAAAGTTGCATCGCGCCCTGGCGTGCATATGAATTTTTACATTAGAAATTTTCAAAATAATCTCTGTTAAAATATGAGTATTTTAAAATTAGCCACGTGTCATGTGTATTGTTATAAAAAATCAAGAATATGAGTTTACCCTGTTGGGTTAAAATAAAACCCTTTAAGATTTGAAAAATGCATTGCACCCTGGCGTACATATGATTTTTGACTTTAAGAAATTTTCAAAACAATCTCTGTTAAAATATGAGGCTTTTGAAATTAGCCACGTGTAATGTGTATTGTTATAAGAAAAATCAAGATCATGAGTTTATCCAGTTGGGTTAAAATATAACCCTTTAAAATATTGTAAAGTTGCATCGAACCCTCGTGTGCATATAATTTTTGACCTTAGAATTTTTCAAAATAATCTCTGTTAAAATATGAGGCTTTTAAAATTCGTCACGTGTCATGTGTACTTGTAAAAAAAATAGTGATTATAACTTGTGTCCCTGTGGACTTTATAGAAATTTTCTAAAGATTTTCAAAGTTGCCAGGTGCGATGGTGCGCACATAGAAATGCATTGACTTTTCAGTAATTCATAGATAGTCCTCTTTAAATTGGAAAATACGTACATTCAGCCACATGTCGTGGCACATATATATATATCTGTTTTTCCCGTTGTACATTTGGGACACTATGTAATTTGTAATTATTCAGAGATAGCAAAGTTGCAATGCATAGTGGTGAGCATATATTTATTAAAGGTAGTTTTGGTCAGATGCCTTTTTGTTTAAAGTTGTCCACGTGTTGTGATAATGAATTGTAGTACAGAATATATTATACATGCTTTGTAATTTTTTTGTATGATGATATTGTGAACAATATTTTCGAACAAAGTAAACGAATCCAAATCAATTTATTCCCCCCTTCTTTCAGTAATTGTAGATTATTCTGGACAGATTGCAGGTTTACACTCCTTTGAAATTGCATCTGAGAAAGGTTTTTTTTTTTTTTTTTCAAATATAAAGTTTTGCTCTTGCTTGAATTTTGGGCAGTATTGTGTCCCTTCGCCACGTCCTTAGGATAAGGGCATCGCACGTATTTTGTGGTTTTGCTTTTCTAGAATTTTGTATTTTGATGTTGAAAAGGAACGTTGTTAACGATCCAGACCACACAGCATAAAACAGCCGGCAATACTAGATATTCCACCACATGGGAGACACAATTCGTTGTTGAGACTAATATTCCGCAGTGCCATAAACAGCTGCTGCTAATAATACCAAGAAAAAATCTATTAATGCGCCACATGGACACTGCATACACTGAGAAAAAGTTTTTCTTGAATCGATCAAAATTTGTTTGTCACATTCAAATCAATTTTTGTATAAGGACAATGAAACACTTTGCTGTTAAAACCCAATTATTTTGGTTATTCTAAATTTGGTTGCCCCAAACAATGATTTGTTTATGCAACTACATGTTTATTAGGCTATACGTATATTAAACAGTTTAGGTTCGTATAAAAACAATGGAAGCTCAACCGAGATACTAATGTACATCATCATGCCTCAGAAGGATACAGTTTTGATTGAAAACAGATACTTACTGATTTTTCAAAACACTGAAATAAGCAAATTCTAGCAAAATATCTTACAGTGTTACAAAACAAATATACGCATTCTTCTTTCATATACAATATAAATAGTACTTTCCTGATAATTCTGGCAGTATATGTACAACACTTTAATGAACTCTACATGGTGTACGGTCTGTTGCACTGCTGTATTGGAAGTCACTCTACTTCTTTTTTGAGACACTCACAGAAGCCAAAAATAATTTCTTTATTAATTTTATGAAGGCGTGTCAGTTTAACAGAGAAGTGCTACCGAGCCCATGCAAATTATTATAATGACAGTATAATTTGCAAGGGTCCTCAAAGTTAAGTCACAAAGGTGTGCGAAATTATTCGTTGGAATTTATATCAGTACGTAAACTTCCTTTCTGATGACCTATAAATAGAGCATGTAACTAAACGACGATTAAAAAAAATATATGAAAGAGCTGCTCTTTCTCACCAAAATACTACCTGAACAAACACTGTGCAATGAGCTACGCCGGAATGGGGGTGAAAGACATAGCAGTTCTGCCACCAGCACAGAAAGAACTAGGAGAATTGGAGGGGATAATTTTTTATTCCTCGTTTCCATTTTTGTCAGCGAGAGGTGTCAGAATTCTTTCGCACTTCACAGATACGAGCAACGTGTTTGAGAGCGGTGAAATGGGTTGACAAAGGGGTGGGGGTGGGGGTGGATGGCCCTTCCCTTGCACCTCGCAAGGGAACCCTGCAAAAAGGAGAGATCGAGGAAGGCGGAAGAGCAGAAGAGCCGAGGGAGTGGTTCGGAAGGAGCTATTGAAAGGAGAGAGAGAGAAAGAGAGAGAGAGAGAGAGAGAGGGGGGGGGGGCTGTCGGATGGTATGATGTGGGAATCTCTGCCTCTACCCCTTCACTGCCATCCCTGTATTACACTACTCTGCTATAATCAGGTCCCACAGAGCTTCAAAGGGGTGGAGCCCCCCGCGATATTGTTTCTTTTCTCCTCTCTACGTTCCTCCGAGTGTCTGCCTCGTGCACGTTCGCCCCCCCCCCCCCGGGCATTGGGGACGCCTCACCGATCCGCGTATTTTCGAGGAGGACCCCGGGGAAAAGCAGGAACGAGGGAATATTGCGCCGACGAAGAATTATTTATAGTGCAGAGGAACGCGATGTGTCCCGGTGGTGCGGGCGAGGTTTGGGGCTGACGTGCTGTCGGGTCAGTGCAGAAATGCCTTCCTTTAACTTCTTGACGGTCGCTATCGCGAAGGGATTTCAATCGACCGGCCTAGAGCAAAAAAAAACCTGCGGCACCATCGCTGGCCTCACTATAACGTTTCACACGTCTTCAACACATTTCGCACTCCTTACAATCAAGTTTATTTGGCGGTGTTAGATGGGAGCTGTGTGTGATTTTTAGTTTTAAAATATACCGCGTTAAAAGTAAAGGCTTTAGCACATGTAGGCTACATGAACTGCAGATTGTAGGTCTTAAACATTTACATGGACCAGCTCTTAACGTTTCATCGTTTGCTTTGCGACAGTGAAATACGCTGATGTAGACACATACTTAGGTATCACGTTAAGAACGCATTCGTTCACGACACCCACACTAAGAGGTTTATAGGGTCAATTTGCTCTAAGTTAGGACCTGAAGACGTTAAGAGCCATCCACAGCTGGGTCAGAGTTTCAACCATTGATCAGTCAGTGCGAAAATGCCAAAAGCCTTAGTTATTTGCAAGAGGTTTCTGCGTCAATAAGAGTTTACTGGCTGGTTATTGCTGTAGTAAATACCCTTCAGGCCCGAACTACTACCAGGGACAACAGTTTTGGCTGGTATTAAGGCGACTAACGAAACACAAAGGCAACTTCACAGCAACTAGCTACTTGCGGAAAATTTACGTACTTGTAGATGACCTCCGTGACCAAGGATGACGAGATTCTTGGTTATAGTTCGAATTCATGAATTTTTGTGCCGTATTTAAATGAAAGTTTGTTTAAAACAATTTATTATGATAGCCTCCTTTTACTCACCCGATCAACCTTCCACAACATAATAAATGCATATGATAAACAAAACCTGAAAAAAAATTACATACCTGTGTTTGCTATAGCCAAACTTTAAATTGATAGTAGTAGGGGCGCACGGGTCCTACTTCCCCTGGGATTAATTTGGATTAATTGTTGGATTATCGATTTGATTGAAAGGGTCAATACTTAATCCGATAAAAAATTGTAAGGTTTAAATTTGATTGAGCGGGTTGAATGGATTGAAATGGTTAGTTTTTAATTTGATCAATTTTTTTAAATATATGTTGTATGTGTTTGATGCAAGAGTGAGTCTTCTTTATTTCTTTCCTATTGTGGGGAGCAGCTGTGGTACGTCCTCACCCTTGGAGCTCTGGCACTCGGATGAGGTGTCCCGTGTTGGTAACGGGGTATATATATATGTGGCCAGTTTTGTGCAAGAGTAGTCTAAGTGTAACTTTTTGGTTTGGTGGTGATACTGCTTGTAGACGGTGTTGGTAGATAGGTGACTTTGGAAGATAGTATTATTCCAAATGAATAAAAGTGTTGCATGAGAGAAATTCAAAGCATTTAAATGAGTTCGATGTATGAATAAATTACATGCTTCGAATCGTCAATTTCAAACAATGACAACTATGTGAACAACAAGTGTAATTATGTGACTCTCCAGATGTCTTAAATGTAAATAGACGTATTAGTCTACCCCAAGCTATAAGATAGCAAAATAACTTACATGAAAGAGCAGTATAACGAACGAACACAACTACGTGAATATCACAATTATGTGAGTCTCCAGGTATCTAAACATTTACTAATGAATTCCAGCTACAACGAATAAAAAAATGTCCCTATTAATTAAACGGCTAACTAACACTATAACAAGATATATGACACTACTTGACGCCTCTCGCACTTACCTTACATGTCCATCTGCCTGCGAGACTGGTGAGGAGGAACTTTAGAAATGTAATCCACACGTAAAAAGAAATTAATTGATTTACATGTGTAAAAAAAGAAAACATTTAATATACGTCGATTCGCTCAGTGAAGCACTGACTTGGATATAGGAGTTACATCAACTTATAACCTATGATTGAATATAAACTGAGGTGAAAGTAAAAAATGACCAAACAAGTAATGAAATCGTACAAGGAGCTCTCCCAAAACACATCCATCCACCTCGGAGGTCAGTCAATGAATGAGTTGTGCTTATGTCGATAGCCTGACTATATATATGGGGAGCACGTTCGGAGCCTAACAAGCGACTAAGGTTATAGCTACTCAGAAATATATGTGAATACATTTTACGTGACAATTGGATAAAAATTATGTTTACAATGCACATACTAATATATAACTTAGACTAGTTTAATTAACAACGAATTAAAAAACACGCAATGAAATCATACAAGGAGCTCTCCAAAAACACATCCGTCCATCTCGGAGGTAATCAATGAATGACTGGATTGTATGATGTGCGCCTGCTTATAAGCTGTTATATATATATATATATATATATATATATATATATATATATATATATATATATAGCTTGGTAGGGAAATAGGTTCTGTCAGTCGTAAATTTCAACTCAGATGTGCTCCCCCTGTGTGTGTATGTATATATATATATATATATATATATATATATATATATATATATATATATATATATATATATATATACACCAAGCTACTATTAACGACTTGATTACAATATTCGTCCCACAAGTATGTGAATGTATAAAAGTGAATTATTTAAAACTAACGAACGCACTACAATTTTTTTCTGCCAAGTCTGTGAAATTCAAGGCACTTGGTAACAAAAATGCAATTTTGAAATGCTACGAATTGTTGTATACCGAACACAGAAACGGGGTTTATACAATACACGCACTATCACATAATAAATTAAAGACTTATAAAAAAATTTCAAACTATAGTTTACGAAAACTGAGAACGAAATCTGGACCCCAGAGCATATAATATCGCTTAATGAGAATCGCAGCTATCACTCTCGAAGGCAGGTGAAATCGAGAGATCCAGTGTCTCGTCTATGTAGTGTAAGGGTTGGTGAAGAACTAAGATGGCGGAAATCCACGAGAAGCCTCAGCATCGCTCCTGCCCAAGGTTAACCATCCCTCTCCCCATACACCAGCCAAGAACTGCCCCTGTCCCCAGAGGATGCTGCAAAGCCTTCGCTATCGATTCAACACTACAAGAACCTGTTTAGCTGCAAACACCTCCTCTGCCTACACTTCCCAAGAACTGCCCCTTATAACACCGCACTTCACGAAACCTGCCACCCCCTGTCCTTGGAGGGCACTGCACTCATCGATTCAAGGCCACACACATCCTCCCCTTACAACACTCAAGAACAGGTTTTTTGGATATCTCGGGAACTGGCTGGTCCATGTAGGTCCGGCCCTTAACCCCCAGAGTGCTTCCTAGGCTAAGAACGGAGGTTTGCTTCATGGTTAAAGGGATGCTTTCCCTACGGAGACAGCATCGGATATTGAACTGACTTGGGCTACCTGCCTGTCCCTCTCCCCTCTCCCCAAAAACTGCTATTTTCGCTGGAACATTAAAGCTTCGTCCTATTTTTCGAGATGCAAGAGCCTGGCGTATTTCCAGCAAAATAAAAAAAAAAATTCACAAGTCCCACCGATAAAACTTTATTTTTCCTCATCACTAAGAAATACGTTCCAAATATCTTTAATACACAATAAATTCGATTAAAAACATATATATATATATATATATGTAAACCATTTTCCAGTATACTTTATTCCCATTTTGCAGCAAACTTTTAACTAATAAATGATTCATTTTCATTTCAACGTAGCTATAAGACATATTTTTTGTAAGTAATGAGAAACACGAATCTTTCTACTTACAAAAGTTTTAACTATTACAATGTAAGCAAATACTCAAGCTAAACTTTATTTTCAAACATTTAAAACGTTTATTAAACAAGTTTGTTCGAAATGTCTTTTTTTTTTTTTTTTTTACTTTCAATCTGATTTTTTTGTAAAAATATTATGTACATATTTTACATATGGTTTTACCACTTCTGAATTTCTCCATAAAATGTGTATATATTTACAAACTGTTGTCCCTAGAAAATAAATATTGATGTAACATTACTGAAATAATATGTATCCAGCTTGAAATGACTGCTAGCGAAGCTGAAATATGTCAAATTTCACTATATTTTAACTGATTTTCCTAAAAGGGCCTATTTAACATAAATTTAAAGGAAAATGGCAGCCATTTTGTATCCGTTTACTATGTAAGGAGGGATAAATTAAGTTTTTCTCAGTGTTAACTCGGAATCTGCTAAGGTCACTTCGTGTGCATATGTGTGCATGTGCATAGCATTAGCACTAGTGAGACTTAGGCATTTACTACGATGCCAAATGTCCACTACAACTCCAGGTGTCCACTACACTCCAGGTGTCCACTACAACTCCAGGTGTCTACAACTCCAGGCGTCCGCCACAACAACAGACATCTACTACAACATATGTCCACTATGGCAGATGTCTACCACAGTAACAGGCATCTACTACAACACTCATCTGCTACAACTTTAACACACATAATCTAGATCTACAAGGGATTTCATCTCTGCTTCAACTCGCAACAGGTACAATGCATCAAAGTCACTGCTGTGAATATTGTGACTCTGGATGTGTTGAAATGTTCAATACGATTTTAGCTTATGGGAAGGAGAAAACATTTAGTTTAGACTGCCCCTAACTGCGAGTGCTGCCAAAAGATTGTATAATTTGTTTTGCGGGCCACGAAATAAAACTAGTGTATCCGTTCCTTGATGAATATTTACAAGCTGATGAGGATATCGTATCCTATTTGCCATGTGATGACTGTCCTTGAGGCATGCCTACCTTTGATAATGATGGGAACTTGCAACATATGCAAAGGGATTATATGTTGCACAGACTGGAACAGCTTCTTCAGGCTAGAATCATAAAGATGTAGTAATGGGCGATTCAGGAGTCGATAAGTAAATTCTGAGGCGAGCACTGTCATCTTATAAATGAAGTGAGGTACTTTTTTATGAGACACAGACTTATTGTTTATAGTGTATAAATAAATCATGTAAAAATGGGGTGCTATGCTCAGGGTTCCGAAAGCTACCAAGGCCAATCCTCTGTAATTAAAGAGCTTGCTATTTCTTATGCTACTGATGCTAATGACTATAAATTATTATGTTTAAATCTCCCAGACCTTGGTATAGTTTAAAACCGGAAGTTAAAATGATGTTTCGGGAACAGACTTATGAGATACATAACCTGAAATGGGACTCTGGTGACATAGCTTATGAAAAATGTTTTCAATGTGTAAATTATGCATTACTCGAAGACAACCCTTATATGTGCTTGGAAAAAGGCAGAAGTTTAACCACTGCAGCAGTAATAAATATCCGAAGATACCATGATTGTTCGAGTATCAATTCAATTGTCAAATGCTATAATACTAATCACTGTGAGGAAAAAAATTATGTTTACAATGTAAAAGCGAAGATTTAAGAGAATATTTATACCAACATCCTACCTATGTGCAGAGATATTAATTAAAAAAAAAATGGTTTGCTCCAGGTAGAGTAAGATCTCGAAAAAAAATGGAGAAATTCGACCCAGAGAATTAGCATTCTAGTATTTTTCGAGGACACAAGAAAGTATGGTTCAAGTCTCTAGGCAACATATACTTCCAAACATAGATGAGCAATGGAGATGAACATTGGAATTTTTCCATATGAAGAATTAACCAAAGAACTAGAATTCCATCAAATCAAATATATATTGATTAGAGAATTTTGCTACAGCCCCACCTTATGGACTGACACATATAATAATAAGGAACATATCACTCAAATACACGGTAGTAGCAGACTTCTATGAGCACCCTGTGGAATGTGGGACTATGAGGTTTGGAACAACATTGTTAGTGTTTGTAAATTTGATAAAACGAAATTGTCATTGAAGAACTAATTTTAACATAAACTGGAAGAACAGCTGACTATATATATATATAGAGAGAGAGAGAGAGAGAGAGAGAGAGAGAGAGAGAGAAAATCGTTCACCATACCTTCAGTTACGATGGAGAGGTTCGACTCATCACTTCCTTATGCCAGTGTTACTCCAGGATTTAGGCAAGTGTCGTTTAGAATTGAAGATGAAGAGAGTCCACTACAGATACAGATGTGCAACAGAGATGAACATAGGTGTTTCTCGTTAATTAGTCCAACAGGAACTTTTAAAGTTTTTCGATATATGTTATCTACAAAATTATTTGCGTCCAAACAGCAGATTACCTTGTAATGAAGGTCAACTAGAATTTGATGCTAAAAGTGGTTCCATCACCAAACGCAAGTCCTACAAGAAAATCAAATACATCATGCAGAAGGAGTGTCATTACTGTTCTCTCATTACAGTTTGGACAGAACAATGCAACATCAAGGAACATTATACGTACATCGGTGACCAAGAATTCACTTCTCAGTGTGGTATGTGGAATTGTAAAGTTTTTCCAAGCAAGGACAGGTAAAAATGAGAAAAAATTGTGTTACAACAGCTATATAAAGGAGAGCGTTCAGTATTAAATCGTCAGTCATGGCTAGAATCTTCGACCTTATTGACCTATACGAGGTCCTACAAATTGATTACAAAAGAGTTGTCTTTAAACCATATGATGACATTCTACAAGTTCATGTCTATAACGATATAGATCATTGGTGCTACACTTTCGACAACTGTATCGGCATTTGCTTTGGTGAAGGAATAGCATGCAACAATTGTGCTGTGAGATATCTTCGCCCAGGCAGTGAGATGCTAACAACATTAGAGGATTTGATGATTGCCAGTCTTAGCAAGGAAATAGAAGAGGAGCAGGGAAACTGAGTAATCGCTGACCAGCTCACCAGACCTCACCAAGGAATCACCGTTCGTTGGAAGGAGACCTGCGATGGGGACATTCACAACATTATTTTCGAACAAGGAGGATTAGTTTGCCCATCCATGTGTAATTTATATGCGTGTGAAGTTGCTAATTCAGAATAATGTTCCCAATGAAATACAAGTAAGCATTTTTACAAAAGGTTTGTATTCTGTAACTTATAGTTTATTATATTCACAATTTGTTGTTAAGGAAATATGTGAGTCAGATATTCACTTCAAATGTACGTATTTCTCTCCAAGCTTTAAGAGTATATAGTAAACCAACTAGTTATGATGGTGCCTTAACTAATTGCAACAGTTCTGAATGTCTTGTAAACCAGTACAGACAACACAGAGTAGATTATAAGCTTTATGCCAAAGTAGTACTAGCACAGTATCTAGCATCCTGTATATTGTGTCTGTAAACCAAGTATATTTGTTACAACATATAGGTATTGTTATACCACCTATAACATGTAATTACAAATGAATCCTTACATCAACTATAATTAATAATAAAATAGAAAAACCAATAACAAAACATACGAAACATACACCGATTATTATGACAAATCAGATTTATTATGGATTAAAATACACTTTTGTTGGTACTGTGACAAAATTACTGTTGTTGCAAATTTGTATATCTTTGTCATCATTGTGCTGCTGGAGTGATAGTGATGATATAACAGTTTGTTTGACCGAATTTGGTTGATTGGTTTTGGTGTTATTGCTTTTTCAGTTTAAAAGGTTATGGACTTTCCAGGAAACACTATGCCAAAACAAATATTGAAATACAGTTCCACATGACCAATAATATGCACATCACCAGTAGTATCAACCAACTTCCTATACAACCAAATCTGATCACCAAGTTCAAATTTCATCTTCTCACGCAAGAACATGAACACGTTACCGAATACACTAATAACAGCAGTATTATCGGCCTTTAATTCATAAACAGTAAAAGTCTTCTAACATATTATTTCATGAGGACTTAGAGTATTTCGGGCTCACGAGTAGCTCACTAGTACTACTGTGATGTGATGTGTTTGAAATCATTTGTAGGTAAATTGTGTATTTAGAGATATCATTATCATGCCAAATATAGAGTCGAGTGGACGTGTAGATAAGGTGTGCTGTACTGTAATATTTGCGCCACACTTTCTGTCTTTTTTAATGTTATCTATGGTTCTTGTCTTATCAGTTCTGCATTTACATAAAGGTTTCAACCTGTTGGTGTACTTCATTTCGCTCCGTGTAATTACAGAAGATCATCATTATGATATCTCACAAGCAGACGGATGTGGAAGGTATGTGTGAAAGGCGTCAAATAGTGTCATATATCTTGTTACTGTGTTCGTCAGCCGTTTAATTTATAGGGACATTTTTTATTTGTCGTAGGCAGAATTAGTTAATTAATTTTTAGACACCATGGAGACTCACGTAATTGTGATATTCATGTAGCTGTGTTCGTTCATTATACTGCTCGCTTGTGTAAATTTTATTGCTAGCATACATCTCGGGGTAGACTAATTCATCTCTTTACATTTAAGACATCTGGAGAGTCACGTAATTGCACTTATTGTTGTTGTTCATGTAGTTATGAACAATGTAGTTGTGAACATTTGAAATTTGCAATGTGTGTAATTTATTCATACGTAGAACTCGTTTAAACACACTGAATTTCTCTCGTGCAATGCTGTTATTCATTTGGAATAATACTATCTTCCAAAGTCACCTATCTACCAACACCGTCTACAAGCAGTATCACCACCAAACCAAAAAATTACACAGACTACTCTTGCACAAAACTGACCACATATATACCCCATCACCAACACGCCACACCTCATCCGAAAGCCAGAGCTCCAAGGGTGAGGACGTACTACAGCTGTTCCCCACAAAAGGAAATAAAGAAGACCCACTCTTGCACCAAACACATACAAAGAAAAATAAAAAAATTCATCAGATTAAAAATTAACCCTTTCAATCTAATTCAACCATTTCAATCTTTGATCGGATTTAGATCGGATTAAGGATTGACCCTTCCAATCAAATCGATAATCCATCAATTAATCCTAATTAATCCCAGGTGAAATAAGATCCGTGCCCCTACTACTATGGATTGACTTTTTAATTTATTAAGTATATTGCAAACGCAAACTGAAGTAATATATGTATTTATCAGCTCATCGCCTCGGTTCGTATCTTATGCTTTATAGTTTTAAGCCTAGGAAAATTTAGCTGCCATGTTTGATGCACCCAGAATTTTCATCTGGTACCGGGCAGTGGATCAAAACCAAACCAAATAAAAAATGTGTACATACACGATTATTAGAGATCCAAAAATAAGGTCTACCACTACTTTAAAATGCAGAATAAATATAATTTGAAATTTAATTTAAAAATAAAAGAAATACGAACATTACATGGAGGTAAAGCGCTAAAACTTTGAAGAGTTTTCGAAAAGAAGGCTGGAGTTCGATAACAAAAGAATAAGTTTCGTTCGGGGTAATGTTTCTTTAAGAAACCTCCATATGCAGTTTAAAACTAAATATACATTTTTATTTTCCAAACTGGTTCAGAATAGTTTTCCACTGGCGTTTCAAATGCTTCTCGCGACCTCCTGTCTAAAACTACTTAAATTTACTACTGCACAACTTTTAACTTACAATGAGCTGAGTAAAATCTCTGTTTGTAGTACAATTTGTTTTCGAACAAGCTGTTGATGTTTGTCAATAGGTTTTATTTCCATTATAAAATTATCAGTTGTGTATTCGGAAATTTTCGTGGAAGAGCTGCTAAATATTTCTTTTTTTTTTTTTTTTTGAGGGCAGAAGTTATGACTATAAATTATTCCTCTTTCTTGCACAACGGAAACTGTGGGAAAGCTTTAAAATATCGAATAGATCTTATTTAACTTACGGAGCATACTGCACGTTTGTCAAATACGCTTCTCAAAACAAAATTTTAATGACTTCCAACCTTGGCATTATGCTTATCACAGCTCTCTCCCTAGGCCCCTCACTGTTTCTGCGTGTGTCCACAGATCTCATAAGAATAACGAATTACCTTTTGTACTTTCTGTAAACATCTAAGAATTCTCAGCGAAAAAAAAAAAAAAAAACCATTGAGACAAAACCGTTAGTTATGAAAAATTCTGTATTATAATTAAAAAGAAACAATGCCGTATTCAGAGTATTTTCTTGCCCTTCCATTTTCCAGCGAATGCTCCAGCGTAGTTTACGCTCACAAAATTACTTTCCGTAATTACTCCCAAATGAATAAACTAATTGTATGGTACTTGTTAAATACGTCGTAAATGTGGCTGTATTTAGAACAATTTCACCTTCGCGTTTCCCCGTTCCAGTTGTCCAATTAATTTTTGTTTCAATTATGAGATAATTACCTTCTGCACCGTATGAACAACGACCTCGAGCAAGAATCTTTGGAAATGAGAACTACGCGCTATTTTTACACCACTCTGCAGAGCAAAAATTTCACAGTGCTCATTGCCCAACTGGTTTTTCTTATATTTACGGCCTCTCGGCGAATGAAGACTGGGAACTTTGATAAAAAAAAAAAAAAACACTCGATACTTTCAAAGCGGTAAACGTAAACAAATTGTTCACATTATCACTTTGTAAATCCTGCAAGCACGCCGATTCATGTTTACTTCTAGGTCTTGTAAATCTCGTGCCACGAAGACAATTCCCGTTGTGACAATAAGCAGACGCGGCCCTCATGAGCGAGAATTTCAGATATAGCCAATCAGCGAAGAGAAAAAACAGCAAAGTCAGTAGTCGACCAATCCACGAAGCCAAGGTCTGATACAGTCCGGCGCTACTGGGACACAATTCCGTACGTTTTTTTTTTTTAACGTGGCAAGTCACGCACTGTTATCTGCCCCGAACCCATAGACTAAAGATGAGGTAGACCGCTTATTCGTCTTCAGCGCATGTACCCGACAATGACCTGCCCTAAAGGAACACAACTGTCAAAGTCACATGGTCAACAGTTATGAACGTGTTTGTTTATATCTAAATTTTTAAATGGCACGCACTACTATATTAATGAAATACTTTGACCATTTTGAATTTAGTAAAACTGCATTACAAATTGGTTAGAGGAAGAATAAAAACATATCTAAGCACATGTTTACAAATCAGTTTTCTAACCTAAAATACAAACCATGCTGTTTTCGCTAGATGTGTTGACAGAAAATTGTTTAATGTTGAGTCACACAGATTGGTTGTGCGTAGCCAGCGAGATCAGTCTATCTCATATTTAGTCTAGGCCCGAACCTATGCTCTTCCTGGGTAATGCGGCGATATAGGCTGTCCACAGTAAAATTAGCACTTTGGAAAGCCCTGCTTAGTATAATTTTGTATGCACGCTGTGTCTTCTTCCGCCTTATGTAAAATTAACAATGTCATGGGCTTCGTCACTTTATTCATGCGTCGGTCAAGTGAAACATTGAAATTATTAGAAAAGTAAATATTTTACTAATTTGCTCATTTTTATAAAAAAAGAGTGAAAGAAAATTTAAGTTGCCCTAAATGGTTACATAACACTTTTTATTCGCCATAAAGATATGGAACTACTTTCCATCCTTCGTTACCGACTTTTTTGGGCTCATGGTAATCAGTGCGCCCGCCGTTAAAATATATAGGCCTACAGGCAGGGGCAACGACTATTCTCTAAGGTTGATGTCAAAACTGTTCGTTATATCATGAACAGCATTTATACGTAGGGGAACCTGTTTTACGCGAAAATATTTCAAAACAAGTTGTTTTTCCATACAGTAGTTCAGAATCCCTTTGGTTATTGGACAATTTGAATCGTTACGCATCTTACCTGTCTGCCCGCAAATCACGGACGGTCAGTATCGGAGAAACTTAATTCAGATTGGCTCACTCATGCTCACCCCAATCCATGCATATCACCGATTGATTATCCACCTTCGCTTAGATTTCCGGCATTGGAGACCTCGCTTTTAAACATCGAAGGAAATATCCATCGCTCACTTCGAACCACACGACAACCAACCACCCCCTCCTCCTCTATTTCTTCTAGGGAGAGTAGTACGAAATATTCCTCCTTCGTAGTCGTTCTTCGCCTTCCTGGAGTCCCTTGATTGATTCTGCTGTTGGTACTCCTGTCCCTTCGCCTCGCCCGTGTCACCCCCCGAGGACACGGAAACGTTTACCGATGTCAGCAGCGGGGAGTGTTTACAAAAACGCAGACGTGCTACAGCTGGCTTCTCGGAGCGTCCCAGCCATTCCACCACACGTGGTGCGACGGTGAAATATTCACGAGCCGGCATTCACGATGCAGACAATAACCTCACAAGGCCGCTGCATTATTGAGGGCCATCTTACCCCTCGAGGGGGGAAGGGGTGGCTAACGAACAAGCCGCGGGACGCCGAGTGAGGTCTCGGACCAAGAAACAGAGGCATGGAGGAGATGGAGATAAGGAACAGGAGGATGACTGGTTAAAGGGGGATAGCGAGAGCTTTCCTCTTGGGGATGATACCTCCAGCTTCCTGCTCTGATACAGCTGCTCTGTATCTCCAGCGGGTGTGGCTTTTCTACAATCTTCCTGCCCTCGGTATCTCCTGCTACCAGCACAGGGTTTGACGGCTCTGTCATCATCCTTTACCGGCCTCTTTCCTCCCTTCGCTCGTCTGTGTTCCGCAGTTCTTCCTCGTTCTCCTTCAGCTAGTGTTTGCGTCGGTGACGTAGCCCGCAGGGGATTAGTAACGTCACCCCCCACCCCCCTAAAGGAAATCAGTAGTTCTGAACAAACATGTATACAACTTGAGTATAATACACGAGTGAACATGTGTAATAAATTATTTAATGACGATCATACAACAATAATAAATATATCGTGGTACATTCGATAAAATATCCATTCAAACTGAATAGGTAATTTATCAATGAACTATGGCATTCGTTTTACAAGTCAACTCGCATTACCTTCAAATCTAAACCTATTTACACGTTTACGAATACTTTTCAGTAATTACTGATATGTGTAATACGAAAATTTACAACTATTGTCAAAATATTAAGAGTATTTAAACATTGCTAATTAATTCACATTAGAAATGGGAGTTCATAAAGATGTATTTAAATGGCATTCATCTCATTACGATAGATCGTCTATTTGATTTGTTGATGAAAAATAACATCTAAATTTGGTCTAAAGTTGCAATTATTATATGAAAAATTTAAATATGTGTGGCTCTAAATACTTTTCTTAGTAATCAGTCTATTTTCCCCGCTTTATTTTTTAGGGTAACATAACTTTCATTCTAAATATTTTTATAAAATGTATATTTTAAGAACATACCGGCTGAAATATAGCTACCAGAAAAATAAACGCTCTCTTAACCTTAAGTATGCGTAGTAACTACCTCAGAAATAACCATTTCCCCGTCAGACTAATAGTGTGCTGGAAGTGAGTTATGCTGGACATGAATATTTTCAACATAAAGTTATGAGAAAATCCTAATAAGAGACGACTACAATATCTTGTCTACTGTTTTGTTTTTGGTGTGATAGATGTGTGAGCTATGATATCGAGTCAAAATTGGACTATGGAAATATATCAAGTGCATGCAGCTATGTGTATTCAGTACCATTATTGATACTCGTGAAGCAATCCAGAAACATGCACGCAGAATTCAGAATGCATAACCACTATTTTATTGGCATTTATTTTTAAACCAGCTATAAGTAATCACATGTAAAATAAGAGTAGTAGGGGCGTGCTGGTTTCAGATCAAAGGGGATGCCACCTTTTTGATTGACCTAATTAATTTGATATCAAATTGATTGAAAGGGTAATCAAAATTTAAAGAGTTAAATTTAATGAAATGGTTAATCAAAGAAGGGTTAACTTTTAATCGGATAATTTTTTTAATTTTTTTTTAATTTTCAATTTTTCTTGATTTTGTTGTAATCTTTTCTTTTTTTTGTGGGAGGCTCTGTACGATGTTGGTGTGGTATTCTGGAGTCGACTGACCGAAGTGGTGGGTTGCAATGTGTTATATAGGTGTTGAGTTAAGTGCAAGAGTGTGATAAGGGTAATTTTTCTTATTTTTTCTAATTTTGATGTGTTTGTAGGGATATTGCTCGTAGATGGAGTTTGTAGATAGGCGACTTTGAAAGATGGGATTTAAATGTTAAAAAGGCCAAACAATTAAACAGACGACAACTGATTTCCGAATGCAATTAAACATTAGAGAATTTCAGAGTGTTCTACGTATGACTACAATGACATGCCTCGAATGGCAAATTTCAAATGACTATGTGGATAATAAGTGCAATTACTCCAGTATGGAATTAAACGTAATCTGATTTACTACCCCGAGCTTAGAAACATAATTTACACGAGAGAGAAGTTTAACACAATTATGTGAGTATGGAATTAACGATCTAAAACAAAATGTCCCTATAAATTAAAAAAACAAGATATGCATATAACGGCTCTCGCACAACCCTTACATATCTGTCTGGCTATGAGACTTGAGAGGAGGAATGTAATCCACATGTAAAAAGCAATGAATTGATTAACACGCCTAGTAAAATTGTACCTCTCCCAAAACACGTCTGTCCAGCTGGAAGCTCAGTGAAGCACTGAGACGACCTTACGTCGAGTGCTTGACAATATATACGTGGAGTACATTCGGAGGCTGAAAAACAACTAAGGCTATAGCTACTCGGAAATAGATGTGAATACAATTTACGTGACAAATGGTTAAAAATTATGTTTATGACACACATACTAACCTATAAATTAGACTAGTTGAATTTTAAACAGACACAACAGAAAAACACGTAATGAAATGGCAGTAGGAGCTCACCGACAACACATCCATCCACCTCAGAGATCACACGTTGAATGAGTGTATCGTATGAGGTACGCCTACTTATATACGTGTAGCACAGCCAGGGTCTTAAAGGCAACTGAGTTCAAATTTATTACTGATAGGATACATTCCCCAACTATTAACGATTTGATTCGTCCTACAAGTAAGTGAACATATAAAAGAAAATTATTTTAAAAATAATGTACATACTACAAATTTTTTCTGTAAAGTCTGGTAAATAGAGAGCACTTGTTAACACAAACGCGAGTTGAAATCATGAGAAACTAACTATCACACAAAAATTAATATTTTTTCCCCGATAAAATAGTTTTATATTAAAAGACGTATATTATAAAATGTTAATCGCGGCTATAGTTGATTCACGATAACTTCGATCTTTTCTGAAGCCCTGCCTAACTTCAAGGTCAAAGCAATGGCTTCCCTAGGGAGACAGTAGCGGATTTTCAAATGACATGGGCTAATTCCCCTCCTCCCTACAAACAGTTATTTTCGCTCGGACACTGAATCTTCCTCCTATTTTCGAGGCGCAAGAGAGGTTGATGTATTCCGAGTGAATTAAAAAAATTTCACAATTCCGGTGATAAAAGTTTATTTTCCTCATCTCTAAAAAATACATTCAAAATCTCTTCAACGCACAATAAATTATATTAAAAATATAAACTGTTTTGCACCAAACTTTTTTCCCCCGTTTCTAACAATCTTACAAGATATTTTAAATTTTATTCCCGTTTTCCAACAACTTTTAACTAACACAATAGCATACATATATTCTGATAAGTTAAATATACAACAATCTACAAGAAAATAATTAACGATAGAAAATCTTACCCCAAATAATTTGTTTCAAAATAATCAACTTGCTTTGCAGCGTAGGCTAGTCTCTTGCAAGAAGAAGAATTTTTGTTTGTAACAGAGTTTAATATTATTTTTTTATTTAAAAACACTTTAAATACATTAATTTTTGTGTTTGTTTTCTTCACCAGACTTCATCGTGTTGTATCTTGAAGAGCTATAATCTGCATGTATGTAAAATTAATTTTTTAAAAATATATATTTAAAATGTTCGCTGGATTCTGTTCAATGCAGATGTAAAAGTTCCAGCTGGAGAAACTTTCTTGTAGGCAAGGACAGTCAGAGATCTTTTTGTACCTGCCACTGTAAAGGTATTCATGGCTCACTTTCAATATGTCCCCCTGGGATGTCACAAAAATTGTCCAGTAGGCACCGTGTCTCCTACTCCAGCACTGAATTTATGCAATCTGTGTGGACATACGCTTTAACCTGCTGGCTAGTTTCTTTGCAAAAAAACTTATTTATTCCAGTACCGGTTTCTTTTGTGACCTGTTAACATCAAAGTTTAGATATTATTGGAAAAAATGTCAGTGACATGAGGTATTAAAAGAAAACAAGACAACAACCACTATTAATTTTAAAAGGAAAAAATCTTATTACAAAATATTGTTTTCGAAAAAATAAATCATAACACACAGCTTACTTAACATTTGTAAAACAATGTATTTTCATATTCACATCAAACATGGTAGTAATGAAAGCAATACAAGCTCTTTAGCCAAACAAAACACCATCTTACTCCAGATAACTGTAAAAAAATTATCACAACAAAGTATGTTATGACAGAAAATTATTAGTCATTATTACCATTACGTGTGAAAGCCATACATGCTATTTAACCAAAATACACCATCTTACATCATAAAACTGTAAAAAAAATATCACAACACAGTATGTTATGACAGAAAATCATTAGTCATTTTAACCATTATGCATGAAAGCCATACAAGCTTTTTAACCAAAAACACCATCTTATGTCATAATACATTTTAAAAAATTATCACAACAGACTATGTTATTGCAGAAAATCATTAGTCATTATAACCATTATGCGTGACAGCCATACAAGCTCTTTAACCAAAAACACCATCTTACATCATATAACAATAAAAAAATTATGTTGTTGCAGACCTCGACATGGAAGGAGTGACTATAAATTCTTGAAAACGCCCGGGAAGCCTGATTTCTCCCCTCGAACCAGAAGCCAAAACTACAAACACCCATACCCCTCTCTTCCTGCACCCCCGACGTTCAAATATCTTTAGGCCGACACCCCAACCTCTGAGACAGCTAAAGTTCATCCTCGAAGAAATGAATATCATTTATATATAAGTAAATTAACTTCTGCTTCATAACAAATATATTTTCTTAACAATCAATTGTAAGGATAAGCAATGCAATAGAGATAAACACAGCGAAATATAATTTATAGAAAAATAAGAAAGTAATATTACCCATAAAAAACCATTCACAAATGCTATAATGCCTTTTTAAGCTTCCTTAGATTACTTTTATCTTATAAAGGAAATATTTTTCTAATTCAAAATATCTCTTATCTAAATCAAGAGACATGATACAATATAATTTTAGTAAATATGTTCCCGTTTTCTTAATCAGTATATTGTTAATCATTTTTACACTAACCATATATGGAAACTTTCCGTTAATTACCCTATTATGATTTCAATATGGTTGAAATTCTATTTACAAGATATTTTTAAAACTTTTTGCAAAGCTCAGTGTGTATGGGGAAGTAAAAACATGTTTCATAAATATTTGTCAATTATTAATATACATTGTGTGTATATTTTTTCCTCCATAATGCAGCTTACAAAGTGAATATTAATTTTATCAAGTAGAATACACAATAATTTTCTCGAGAGATTTCAAACAGCTACAAAGGATTTTGACATTTCTATTCTTAGTCGTTAAAATAGTTGACCTGAACTGCCCCCCCCCCCCCATCAAGGGATGGGGATTTCCTTGGCTGCTTCCTAGATGAAAAGCTAGGCACATGGGTTGTCTCCAGGGTATAATAAAAACCAAAATTCGTTCTGCAGGGGTTTGTTGGACTCAGGCTGGCAACCTCTGAAATCTCGGTTTCTGTTATTGGTATTATTGAAATTTCCAATTTTCTCCACATTCATACACTTTCCCATCCATGGTGATGTAACCTATCTATTATTTTCTGTATTTGGGAGATAGATATTTCCAGTCAAACAGTTAATTGAAACTCAATACAGTTGTATGTTCTTACATATCAGTGATAGCTAATTCTTTTATGATAATTTTTTTCTGCAGACTGAAATCCTTGCACATTGCAAAACATCTTTTCGTAGCCATGGTTCATCATCTACTGACTCAATTCATTATTTTCACCAGGTTATCTCGTACATTGTAACTCACTAATCTATAGTGAATTTTAAGAGCGCAAGCTTGCATCTTAGCTGGAATTGGTGTATTTGCAATAATTTCAATTTGTTAATCAATTATGCTATTTGTAATCGCGCTGTCCTGTTTGGTTACTTCAAACACAAATAATGCTCGTCTACTTCTCTATAATTCGGGTTCTAGGATAAGTGAAATGATTTTGTTATATGTTTTCTAAAACATTGTATACATATCATACGAAATAAGGAAATCACCAGTACTAAAGTTCATATCTAAATCCATGAAGGAGTACACTTGGTTGTTTGGATATAGTTATCTATTTTTCATATCACAAATAATGAATATTTATCTATGTTTTGTAGATTTGTTTGAAAACAAATGAAAACACAGCTTGGTTTTCCGAAGAAAAACTTGATTTCACATACCAAATGACTTTCTGTGATGCTGGTAGAGTTGGAAATGTCTCCAAACCCCACTATATGAATGCAATGTCTAGATTCCTCCCTTTTTCGATAAATTTTAAAAACTTTACACGTTCACAAGTGTTAATTTCAATATGTGGCATCAAACATTCCACCCTGCTTAATTCAAATCTTACACCCTCCTTGTTACTAGCAGTATCGTATATGGCACTCAAATGATTATTTGCCGAATATAATAACTAATTCTTTTTTAGTATTTAACATTACATGTTTGTAGTCTTCAGCAAAGCCCAAAACCATACTTAATGGTATAACAACTTTGTATTCTCCATCTGGGTTTATTTTTTGTGAGTAATTACTAGCATTGTTCCACTGAGCCATAAGCACTGTATAAATATCGTTTACAGTTCCCGAATGATAGGTCTTTATTGTGGAAGTAATTCCAACATCTCATGTTTGATCAATTTACACTCCATTTAGCAGATATGCAATTCTGTCCATTAAATGAAATATACAATTTCTTACTATTTTTGTAGTTGCTGGATTACTTTCATTAGTTGTCATTTTAATTGTTCTCTAAACCTTAAACTTGATTTCGACAGTAATGTGTAAATATCATGGTTTTGTATTGAAATCTTTATTTCCGATGGAAATGTGTACGGACCTGCTCGAAATGGTTCATACACATGTATTTCCATATTGGTGATTGTATTTTCATAGCTGATTGGTTCTTCAACATTAAGTACATCTTCAATTTCTATTAACAGTATATCCTAATTCTTTTAAATACAATTTGTTGCCACGTGTGAACTTCACAGGTAATTTATTTGAAGGGAGCGTTTTATATTGGCGTTTACATATTTTTATACTTCCTTTCTTCGAAACACCTTCTTTAATAACATATTTCTTAAAAGAACCAACTACTTTACATCCGAATTTACTATTTTACACAATACCCATTATGATTGTAAAACACAACAGAATGCAGGTGTTTATATACCTCTTTTCAAATGTAAAGGAACAGTAATTTATTAGTTTCTAAAATTAATAAGTTTACCATCTTTATCGACAATTGTAACAACTATTTCATTAACACAATTCACTATTACTGAAAGATATATCAGTGTATAAGGTTTTTCAATTATTTTATATCCTGGAGGCATATAAAATGAGAATTCATGTATTGTATTTGTCAGTTCTCCATTCAAATATGAAGCGCCTACAATATTAACATTTATGCGACATACATTTACCGATAATATATTAACCTGTTTCGAAAATTGGTGTAATTAATTAGCTGGATATACTCTCTGTTCATAACCCGACATATTTGCAATTTAATTATCTTCCGAGAAATCGATATCAATGTTACTATATATTACACTAGTTAACGTATTTGGATTCCCATGTAATCGGAAATGTACATCTTCAGGTGATGCTGTTATAATGAATGTTCAAGGTCATTCAACTCATAAGATCCTACTGGTATCACAATTTTATGTTTTTTCACTAATATTAGCAGTAAATAATTGGTTATGTATATCAATGTGTGGTATGCTGTTGTAAGTAACGAATTCTATTAGACTTACTTGCCGTTCTCCATCTAAATCTAATGCAGGGAAATATACTGCACGCAAAGCGACGAATTTCCACTTAATATAACAAAATTGACATATTTCTAATATGTTTTACTAATACAATTAGTTATATACTCTTATTTATAGCCTAAAACATAAACTTGAATGTCAACAATTAATGGTATATGGCAATTTGCTCCATTTTGTAATTATACCTTAATTACATAATTTTTAAATAATTATGTATTTGAATTGGAGGATGTAAATCGCTGAAACTGTTGTAATACAATGATTGATTTACATTTTTAATTAATGTAAACCAATCAGTTCCTTCATTTTGTTTCGAATATAAAAAAATAAATCATACATTTGTCAAGGTTTGGTTTCTTTGGTAAATTGTCTCTCATATACACAACTCGAAAATACAGAATATTCAGTATCTTTACAAGTACATTATCATATTTGTATGTTAACACACATTTCGGAAGAATATCTAGGACTTTCAGCATTTTTTTTAACGCTTGGAGTTCTTTCGCCCGTGTCCAACTTTTTGGGTTTCAAATACACTCCTTTACCTTTCGATTTAACTGCTCTAGCAATTGCCGAAACATCTCCGAGGATTGATCCAAAGTCTGTCAATGCTGGAAATGGCAACACAGTGATTCCTCCTTTCTTTGTTTTTTGTGTGGTGTTGCATTTTAAGCCCATGCTTCTCTTCACCTTCATGCACATAACTTTATCATCAACCCAAGCTCCAAGCTTTTCACCTGTAGATGTTGGAGTCTTCCTTGTATTTACTGCTTTATCGGCTAGAATTGTATCTGCTACATGTCTTTCTTTCAAATAGTTTATGTTCAATCGTAAACTATATAATGTTATTTACATGCCCATACTTATCTTCACCTTCCCATGCATAACTTTATCAACACCCAAGCTCCAAGCTTTTCACCTGTAGATGTTGATGGATTCTTCCTTATATTTGCTGCTTTATCGGCTAGAACTGTATCCACTGTATGTCTTTCTTTCAAATTGTTTGTGTTCGATTGCAAATTATATAGTGTTCTTTACAAGCGTTATCCAAAGAGTTTATTCCGTGATCGATCCATGCCAAACGTTTTGCAATTTTAGTACCTGGTCCGCAATAATTGAATTGTAGTAAATGTAATTCAAATAGTAATTTATTAATCAATGTATTCAGTACACTGCATCCTTTATCGATACATTTAGTATGACCCTTTGTTTTCAACTGAACATGAACCTACATATAGACCTACATTTATAGTTCTATGTTACTATGTTACATAATACTGTGTAATTGTGTAGAAATGGAGGTTATAAAACAAAAGGTACATCTATTGGTAAACATAAATACTAAAGAAAATGTAATTGAACAGAAACATGGTATTCTTTTATCATCAAATATACATTGTATAATAAGCAGTCCTTCTTCATGAGGAAAAACTTGTGTCATGTTGCTGTTGGAGCATCCGAATGGACTAAATTTGAAAACATATGTTTTCTAAAACAATACAAGAGAAATATAAACGATTAGCCATCATTTTGTTGTTAATTGAAGGAATGTGATATTTCACTTTTACAAATAAAGAAGATATATAGCCTCAAAATGAAGCATTGCCCAATTCCATATTTATTTTTGACGATGTTTGGTGTGAATAGCAGGGTAACATACATCAATATTTCAGTTTTCATCGACATTCAAAGATTAATTGTTTTTATCTATTGCAAAGTTATGCACATATACCGAAACATAATTTATGCAATATCTCAGTTACAAAGTTTCAAGATAAGTTATTTTACTGTTAGAAAGAAAAAATTGGCTTTTTGGTGTTTACACCAACACTTCCCCTATATAAAGGCTGATAAAGGTCTGGTTTTGACAGTTTTTTTTTACTTCCAGGCGGAGAACAATGAGTATTTAAAAGTTTGGACACAGTGGTATAAATCGCAATCATTAAACATAGCTGGTTAATCGAAAATCGCTATGGGAATTGTAATTTGAACAGACATATATTATGTAATAATGGTATAGCTACAAAAGATAGTGATGCGGTAAATAAATGCTACATGGAAAACTTAAACACTATTATGCCAAATGTGTTAAAATCACAATCAAACAATATTCAAGACAAATTAATAAAGTTAGTTAATACAAATTATAATGTTTATAGAAACACGAATGCATTAGCAAACATTTTAAGCAATATTAGCAATGATTTACAGAGTAATGAATTTAGAGTAGAAGATCGTTTAAATGGATCTAGTAAGGATTTTAATGATATGACAAATACTGTTTTTACAACACAACTTACAGAAATTGAAGAAATTTAAGATTTGTAATTAATGAAGTGGTAAATGGTACTATTACAAAACAACTTGAAACATTAATACAACAAATAAATTAATATTTAAGAGATGAATTGATTAATAAAAGTTTTGGTTTAGTTACGCAAACAGATTTGAGAAAACAAAATAGTGATTTGGTAACACGAATCAATTATTTTATAAATAATTTGAAAGCTAAAACTTTAACAAAATTAGATGTTGTTTCAATTAAGTCTATATAATTAAAAAAACTCAAAGTAATCGAACTATTATATCAGTTAGAAAAGCTACAACTTAATTAATATATACATAGATAGAATTTAATGCAATATAATCAAAACATGTCGGCCTCTGCTTCGGAATTACATAAAGTTATATCTGCTGTGAAGGAAAAATATTTACAAGCCAAACAAGCTTGTATGGAATAGGATTTTAAAAAAATAATTAAACCTGTTACGAGTAGAATGGGTAGATTGCATTCTGTGTTGAATAAACCTAATGAAACAGCTTTTGAAATTAAGACAGAAGGAGTTTTAACAAAGAAGAGTAAAAAGCACCTCACTTCTCGTTTAACATGTTATTTACCTTTAAAATAATCCCCGTCTATGCGTGATGAGACATTTGGTGTCTATCGTCATGACAACATTTGGTTCCTGGGAGATTCGGTAATTACATTTTTGCCTGACAGTAAAATTAAAATATGTAACTATTTAAATGATGTGAATCAAGGATTGTATGAATTAATGTTTAAAAATGTTCCAAATGGATATTCTGATACCGATTCAAAGACATATAAAGAAATTATTTGTCGAACGAATGCTTACATTCGATCAGGAGATGAAAATCACCTGAAAATTCATTTAATAGGATGAAATTATAAAGATCAAATTGAGAACTACTTTTCACTTGTATACTGGAATAATCCTAATGAATTGGTCGATATATTAAAACTTCTCATCGCTTCAAGAGAGTGTGGGAATAATTCACATGCAAACGAAATTATTTTTATTATTGAATCATTGAAAAAAGATGGTATATTAACAATGAAGTTTAGTAAGATTGCTCGAGAGCTTCACGATACTGAAAATATAAGATATCCTAGAAGAGTTATAACTCATGGTTTAAATGATCTTTTTCAACCGATTAGTGTCAAAGACATTGCTTTCCACATACAATAAGGGATACAAATATATTTTTACTGTAATAGACATTTATTCGAAATATGGTTGGGGTATACCTTTTTTAAAAAACAAAACTGGGAAACAGATTAGCGATGCAATGGAGATCGTTTTGAAAGAGGGAACACCAAATTCATTCCAAACTGAAAGAGGATCTGAATTTTTTCCACAGTATCCCAGGAAATAATGACCAAGTATGATATTAATCACTATGCAACGTATTCGGAGCTTAAAGTCAGTGTTGTGGAACACTGCAACAAATCGATTAAACAATTATATATAAACATTTCACATTGAGGGGGACTTATTACAAATAAGTTGACATTTTGCTGAAATAGTTCAATTTTATAACCACAGATGTCATAGAACTATCAAGATGGCTCCTAAAGAAGTTACAGATAATTTAAAATGATTTCAATTAGACAAACACATCCCAGAATGTATTACCTAGACACATATGACAGAGAACCAATAAAAGGAGGATTTTACGAACATGCATTGCAAAAAGTTACTCCTCCAAATGATTATTTGGTTCATAAAATCATTAAAAGGAAAAATGATATGGCCTTGATTCGATGGAGGGATTAAGAATCAAGACCTTAAAAGATCGTAGTACAATGTTTGTAAAATTATAATACTAAATAAAATACATTTTTAAAAATAATATTTGATGTGTTTTTTTCTTTTAATAAACCTCTGGATGGGGATTGGGTGTACAATTTATTGTGTAATCAATCCCCTTATTGATTGGATTAGCACTTGAGTTATAGTCCAGTGTGATTAAATCCTTTTAATTGTGAGTTCATTCAAATTTAGGTGATAATCTGTTATATATGATATGTAATTCAATTGGTATCTGCAATAGAATCGTTTAATTGGAAATTCACATTTAGGTGTTAATTTGTTGTGTTTGGTATGTATCGTAATTCATTGTGTTTGGGTTGTATTCAGTAGCATTTGATTCCTTTTGAATGTAATATAATTGATTGTTTTTTATTTTGCATTTCTTGGAAACGGGATAAAATTGCATGGAATTTTTCAGCTTAAAGGCATTTGGGGCACAATTCCATTTTAATGTTATTTAGAATGTATTTTTAACATGATATATTTCTTAGAACTTGGATAACGTTTCCCAGAATTTGTTTTCTCGGATTAGATTTCTATGGTAGTTCATGTTTTTATTTAATTGTGATATAATTGATCATCTTTTAATTCATTAATGTTAGAGTGAAGGATAGTTTATCGAGATACATTTCTGGGTTTCATAATTGTTTCTACTAGGTTATATATTTTTGCTTGTAACGATACAGTTCTTGGAAACTTGTTTGTTTTAAGAGAGCAAAATAGTATTCCCCATTCTAAAAACATCTATCCAAATTCGTTATTAAATTTTCTAGTTTAAAATTTTATTAAAAAGTTATACGGTGTAAACAACTTTTACAGTGTACACTACTATGATGATGATGTAAGATTTAAAAATAAAAAAAAAAGCACACTTATGATGAAATTTTTTTCTCTCTCACAAAAATAATGTTTAAACTGCGCTTAAACTGAAATGTAATATTGTAAACACAGACTGTTTGCTCCAATTTTTAAATTGTTTTTGAAAGGCAGGCAAGAAGAGGCAGATCAAGGAAAATAGTTGTGTAGAGTGTAGGCGAGCTGCAGGCTGGGAATCCATGTCACAGAGTGAAGTTTGTGGGTGGGCATGGGTGGGGGGATGGAGGAAGTGCAGAGGCAACCACAAGGCTCTACCTGTGAAGGGAAAGGTTGATGGATGCATGGCATGGGCAGTGACAGTTTAGTGAACCATACCCCTACCTGTTCCATGCTGTGTACATCTCCTGCCCATACACAATACCCAAACTCCCTACCTGTGCGCTCTAAACTTTTGTTTGTGGTGTATTCTGCTGTGCACGGGTCACCTTCAGCGGTTCTCGAGACCTACATTTTGCTTGATCCCCAATCATACTAAATTCTCTGTTATCCATTACCTGGCATTGTCAACAAGGTTTTAGAATGACTCGTCCCCATATCTTTTGTAAAAACACATCACTGTAGTCGACTGTCTTTCCCTAATAAATTTGGAATCTAATTATTACTTAACATAGAATATTACACTTTAGCAAGATTATACAATATTTTCCTATATGATAGCACTGTCTAAAAATTCTGGCATAGGAAAATTTTCATGTGAAATACATATATTTTTGTCTACTAGACAAATAAATATATATCTTATTTCAATAATTGTAAAAAACTTTTTACGAGTGAATCAAATATGTTTTCTATTTCTGTGTGATTTTTTCAAATCATAGTTTGCTTGATTCATATATACATTTGTTGTTGGAATGTTAAATCTGGGGATTAAAGAAACTTTGTTCAGAGATATAAAATTTCATCGGTGGGAGACATGAAATTTTTTAATTCGCTAGGAATATGCAGGCTCTTGCGTGACCTTGGGTCGGCAGCAGGGGAGGACTGTGTTGACAGACCACCTCTCGAGATATTCGAAAAATATGCACTCTGGGTTGAGGATGCGTGGCCTTGGAGAAGAACTGGCTTTTTGGGTGAAGACAGCTTCTGGAGTACAGGTGGGAGGGATGGTATGGGTTCTTGACATCGAGATATGGGGATGTCTACAGGCGAGCAGGGACGATGTGAAGCTCTCTTGCCTGTTGTTGCCATCTTACCTCAGTGGTGAAAAATTAACAATCGGGAAGACAAGTGAATTATCCGAGGACACATCGCTCTGGTGAGGGGTGGAGGAGGGTGGCGGGTATGGGGGTACAGGGAACGATGGGGCTGTATCATTGCCACCTTCCCTCAATGGCAAAACATTGATAATCGAGGGCAGAGGGGTGAGTAACCCCAGTACACATCGCTCTGACGAGGGGCGAAGGTGGGGGTGTAGGGAGGACTGGAGCTATTGGCCTTGGGCAGAGCGACACGGAGGTTACTCAAGATATTCCACCATCTTAGTACTTAGTCGTCTATCTACCAACACCATCTATGAGCAATATTCCTACAAACACATTAAAATTAGAAAGAATTAGGGAAAATGACCCTTATTCCACTCCTGCACTCAACTCAACAGCTATATAACACATTGTAACCCACCCCTCTGGTCAGTTGACTCCAGAAACCACAGCTTCAACATCGTACAGAGCTCGCACAAAAAGAAAGACAAAGAAGTACAACAGCAAAACCAAAGAAAAAAAATCCGATTAAATACTAACCCTTTTTTGATTAACCCTTTCAATCTATTTAATACTTTCATTACATTTAACTCTTTCAATTTTTGATTAATTCTTTAGATTTTTGATTCACCCTTTCAATCAATTTGATATCGAATTAATTAAATCATTCAAAAAAGGCGGCATCCCCTTTAATATGAAACCGGCACGCCCCTACTACTAATAAGCCAACCAAAAGTAGCTACAGAAATATGAAACAAATCATAGTTATTAATCAAAAGAAAGGGAAAGAGAAACGTCTTTTATATCGCGATGGCGACTGTTTGAAAAGGGGGAGGCGGAGTACCAAGTTGTGATAGACAGTATTGTCAAAAATTAGGGTTCAAAATCCGGAAACATGTAGGTTTTCGTGCTTATTTGATTTTACTAGGTTCCTCAGTTTTGTATATATACATATAAAGTAGAAACTTCAGACCTGGATCCGTAAGTGTTGGACATACCTAGACGAGAATGAGTAAGTTACTACAGCCGTTTCATTAGCAATCTGTGTTGTTTCCCACATACAAAGATGCAAAGATAATGAAAGCTTTCAGAATTACAGTGCCCGAGATTTTTCGCACTTCAGTGTCTTCCATCGGTTATAAGCCGACTCGGTCCAGGTAAACGTTCTCAGTCGATGAAACTTTAAATACTTATACAAAGAAAGGTATCAAAATGGTTTTTTTTTGTTATTAATGACTTCGGAAACCAGCCAGTTCGACATTCCCTGAGAGAGTTCTCATCCACCTTGGCTGTATTCGGTCGAGACTAAACAATTAGGTAACTGGGGAAAAACACAAAAATTAAACATTTTATAAACATTCGTGCATTTCCAAACTCATCACATGAAAATGGGTTAATTGTTAATCATAGTTAGTATTTTACTTCCTTCATACATTTATTTTTATACATTCCAAAATTCAGAAAAAAAAAATTTTCTTCCGCGAATATAAGTATGTAATATTAGAATTTACAGCAGGTTTCACGCTTCTTAGTTTTACATTAGCATTTATGTTAGTAACAACAAACTGTTTGACAGGGTGAGACTTTTAAAAGAGACCCCGTGGGATATGTGTGTAACAGAGCGAGGGAATGAGGAAATACAGCCCACGGGGCCTCTTATAATCGACTCATTCTGTATAAAACAGTGTAAAATGAATAACGTGACACACTACGAACGAGGTGGCGTAGTTGTAACACAATTCGGGAGCATCCCGGCTTCAATTTCCGGTCTGGTAATCTTGACGGTTCCGAACTACAAGCTACGACAGATTTCTTCCTACTTCCCGCTTCTGTGAGCAACTTTTTCAGTCGCTAGTGACCCTCGCCGTCGACGGAACGTTATGCCCAATCTTACTTCACGGTAAAATGAGCACTTTTGAAAATGGAAACTCTGAAATTATTACAAAAGTAAAATTTTTACATATCTGCTCATTTTTTACACTTCGATGAATTAAATAAAAACACAAAGCGAAATAAATAATTTAAATCATCAGAAATGGTTACCTAACCTTTTTTATTCGACGTTAAGATACGGAACGACTTCCCATCCATCGTTACCAACTTTACTGGGCGCATGTCACTCAGTGCGCCCGTTAAAATATATGCGTGTAGGGACAGTGATTTTTTTCTAAGGTTTCAAAACTGCTCACTTTTTAGTGAACAGCCTTTACCCACACTGATGAGGTAATGGATTTTATAATGTATGAAGGTAGGTTTTGGTGCTGGATCGAACTGCAGGCGGTGTACTAGCAGGCCTGGTTTGCGTGGACGAGCCATGCCAGAACCGTCCTGCTCCCGGGACCCCATCACGCCGGCTAATTGCGCGCCGACCAGACCCCCACCCCCTTTCCCCACAGGCCTCGTGGACCGCCCTGGAACCCCCCCGAAATTCGGAACTGAATCCCATCGCCACCTCCCCTTTGACATGCAAATGCCGCGCCCCCCTCGCTTTGTCGCACGCCGACGGCCTGTTTGCTCGCCCTGCCTGCGTGTTTCATCCCCCCCCCCCCGCCAACACTTCATCTTCCCGCACAACACCTCCCTCCCTCATGGCCTCGCGACACGCTTTGGGCTTCGAGAACGCTGACGGGCCGGCGCAAGGTTTCTATAGGATGTTCACGATAAAGTGAGCACTTTTTAAGGTCCTCCCAACAGGCATAACCATTAATAAATATATCTTATTGCAGCCTCAGGCATTACATTTTGATGGTGGTGAAATGTATACACTGTGTTTATTGGTCACATTGCAATGTTTATTTTAAAAGCAGCAGGAAGATGGAAATCGGATGAACGGAAAAATTTATAAGGGCTTTAAAAAGTGCTCACTTTACCGTGAACAGTCTATACAGTACATTCTACCCACGGTAAACTGAGCACTTTCGAAAGTCCTGCTTGCACTCGCACTTCGTCTACTTTTCCACCATCTTGTTAAATTAACATTGTCACGGGCCTGAGCTCCGTAATTTATGTGTCGGTCAAATGAAATTGGAGAATTATTAGAAAAGTAAATGTTTTAACAAAATTTGCTCCTTCTTACGCTTATGTGACGCGTCCTCAGAAAAGGGTGAAAACATAAGTTTTTCAGGAGGCCCCAAAAAGGTTGGAAATGCGACAATTATCGTTTTCGAGATATGAACGGAACATGCTGAGAGTATAAACGTTACAAGGGTGCTACTTTTTCATTGAGTTCCTTGTAGAAGTGTTTACAAAAACAGAGCCCAAAACCCGAAATGGTTTTTCACCCTATGGTACCTTTTCTGAGAACGCATCACATATGCATTAAAAAAACAGAAATATAAATTTTTTTTTTCAGTAATTGCAAATGTTTAGTTGACACTAATGAAACGTTAAGGCATGAAATTACTTCCCCTGCCGTCATTACCAACTTTGCTGGGCGCTTGCTAGTCAATATATCCCGGTTGCAGTTAGGGGCAGTGTCATATTTTGAAAGGGTGATTTCTAAAGGAATCAACTAACCGCAAACCACGATACGTCGGTTCACATATGCCGGTCTGCTGAGCAATGTCAAAAAAGGCGCCACGCCTTAGTGATCACCTGAACCGCGGGAGACTCCCTTGTGTCCCGCATGCGACCCTGCTGGCCACGTTCCACCAGTTCAACAAGCCATTTCACTTCAGCACTTATCACCGTCACGAATCCATAGCCTTGCTCTTTCTCCCGCCCCATGTCCTTAAACGACGTACAAATTTCACCACCACCACTGTCGCGCAGATTTCTCCAACGCCCTCCCGTTGATGTGCTGTGCCCTGCCCATCTAGACATTTACTTGGTGTACCCATGGCACCAGACAAAACTATTAAACTGCGATCTAAGTAGTATAGGGCTTCCCTTGAGACGCAGTGTTCGATGCTCGCGCAATATATAGGCAGGTGATTAAATGATTATAACTATTTACTGTTATACTTTCTTATATATATATATATATATATATATATATATATATATATATATATATATATATATATATATATATATGTTTGACTCATCACATAGCGCTAGCATCTGCCTTGTGAAGAAAATGGTTTAAATGTTTGCTGTTTCGTATGTGCTTATAGTTATAGCACTGTAAATGATACGTATTCAAAATAAGTATATGCATAGTTTGCTTTTATATATACGCCCTACAGATTAGTTGATTGCGCAATGCTGGAGACGACGGACGCGTTCTGCTGATAGTGATGTGTGTGTCGGCTGAATTTGATGGTTTCATTTCACTTGGTTCATGTGAAAGGTGTTTGCCATTCTGTTCTACTGACCAGGACGACCTGGACTTGTCTAGCATCTTTAAACATATAGTACAGCATTCGACGCGTGTGATTGCAATGGTTGGTAAGTGTTTATAACTATTTTCCTTTACATTTGTTTTTTTTAATATCTGTTTGCAGTGTTAACCTTATCGTTGCCACACTTAAAAATTGTATTTATTTTTTCGTTTAACATAAATTACCATGCTCGATGCTCTTGCAACATACACCAACTGTTAATTGAAGTATGTCTGTCAGTCCCTTATATATTTTAACAGTTTGGGAATTATGGTCAAGTGTGTTTATAAGTGCGCTTAGGACATACTTGAACCCGCGACCCTTTTCGTTGTCAAGGATTATGCCTATGTTATGAATTTGATGTCAATATCTTAAATAGTTCGAAAATTATAGCCAACTATGCTTATAAAAGTGCTTAGGACATATTTGACTGCGACTCTTTTCATTTTCGGTGGTAATGTCTCTGTTATGAATTTGACGACTATATAGTAAATGGTTTGCAAAGTAAAACCAACTATGCTTACAAATGCACTTAGATGATACTTGTCACTGCGAATCTTTTCGCTGTCGGGGGCGATGTCTATGTTGTGAATCGGTGACTATTTTTAATAGTTCGGAAATTATAGCTACCTATGCTTATAAGTGTACTTAGGATACACTTACTCTGTGACTCTTTTCGTTGTTAGAGGTGATGTCCATGTTATGAATTTGACGACTATATCTTAAATGGTTCGGAAATTAACTATGCTTATAATTAGACATAGGGCATAGTTGGCCCTGCGACCCTTCTCGTCGTCGTGGGAGATGTCTATGTTATGAATTTGATGACTATATCGTAAATAGTTCGGTAATTACAATCAGCTTATGCTTATAAGTATACGTATGGTATACTTGACTGTGCGACCCTTCTCGTTATCGTGGGCGATGTCTATGTTATGCATTTGGCAACTATATCGTAAACAGTTTGGAAATTACAGCCAACTATGCTTATAAGTACATAGGGTATACTTGGTCCTACCACCATGACTGTCGTTGTGGGCGATGCCCATGATATGAATTTGATGGTCATAACTTCAATGGTTTGGAAATAATGGTCAATTATGCTTATAAGTTCGTGGTTGTCAGATAGACATATTACACTTAAAACATGAGCTGCAGTAAGGTGACCACTGTGTTGTATTTGATGCTCGGACTAGTAACCTAATTAATTTGAAAATTAAAAGAAAGACGTGCCTGTGCCTACTAAATTTCATATGAGGACAAAAAAAGTGCGAATAATCAAAGTTCATACTGTTAGTTTAGTATTCGATTAGAAAACTCAAGTCCGAAAATATATAATACTTGGAATATTTACTAATACATTTATATGCTTATGAAATTCAATACGGAGTTAATCATAGTCTATTATGTATTCTGCCGACATATTCTTATCTGTCTAAAACATACGAGTACGTAGACACATCGCATGATACACTTGTTTATAAAAGTTAAATAAAAATACATAAACAGAAATACACAATATTTATTTTATAAAATTATGAATTGCTAAATTGGTGGATGTGATGTCATAATCTAATTCTTCTTGAAAATACTAGTTCGTAGACACGTCTCATGACACACTTGTTAGTAAAAGTGAAATGAAACTATATAAAATGAAATACATAAGTTTTATTTTATATGATTATGGTTCGTCAAATTGGTGGTTGTGACATAATAATATAATTCTTCTTGGAAATACGAGTTCATAGACATGTCGCACATTAGAAATTAAATATATAAATAATTTTTAATTTTTTTTGTATTTTTTTCTCCACAAACACATATACACATACTTCATTTAAACCCCTTACTCTGACATGTGTCCTGGTAGCGAAGTGCTCTAAGGTGTTGGTCTGGTGGTTCGATCCCACTCTCTTAAAAAATAATTTTTTTAGCTAAAAAAAAATACTATAAACAAGATGGCGGACGCACACCAGCGCCTCCTAGCAGGCGATGAAGGAAAGAAAAACACGACGGCGGACACACCAGCACTCCCTAGCAGGTGATGAATGAACGAACTACTGCAAACAAGATGGCGGATACACTAACACTCTTGGCAGGCAACAAAGGAACATAATATGGCGGCGGACACACACCCGCACCCCTTGGCGGGCGATGGAGGAACCAAATATGGCGGCGGACAATTGATAGCCCCCTGGCAGGTGGCCACAGAACTATGTAGACGGCGGAGGAAAGGACAGTGACAAGAGGGAACAGAGAGAAAGGAAAGAAAGAGGGAAAAAGAAAGAATTAAAAAGAGAAATAAAATGGGAGCACCCGGATAAAACCCATAGAATGATAGAGCATGAAAAAGGACATAATGATAGAGCATCAAAAATCAAGGTGGAATGATAGAGCAGGAAAATGCAGGTGAAATAACAAGGGCTGGGAAAATGGAATACTGGCTGCCAATATGGCGGGCACGGCTTACTGGCTGCCAATATGGCAGTCGTGGCATACTGGTTGCCAACATAGCCGCCATTCTGGAGCCTCGAGCATCAATCCCCTAGCCCTTGCAACCAAACATACACTGCGAAACACAATTTGTCTTAATTTAAAAAGTCAAATAAATAAAGGCATTAATACAATTGTATTGTTTTACTTAATTTAACCTGAGTTTTATTTAAAATATATTACAGTAAACTATTTAAAAAATATAAATTGCATGTACAGATTAAATATATAAAAACCAAAGTTTAATTTGAATAGCATACACACTCAAATTTAATAGTGATAACTACACAGTACAAGTACACTGATAGTTATTTCGCAAGTCAAGATTTTCCCGACACCTGAACCATCTTTTATAAAGTGATTTCAAACCAAAACAGGAACAATATTCCTGTTATTAGGGTGTGCCTGGACACACCCCGTCTGCAAGCCTATTATTCGACCCCACGAAGGCCGGTGTAACAGGCGGATTTTACCCCCAGTTAGGAAAGGATAGGCACTCTCGCTATCGAGACAGGAAAAGCACGTACTAAGTCCATCATTATACCATTGGTGATATGTCGGCACAATGGGGTTCCGTACGGAAAGAAAAGGGGAAATGCCCAGAATAGGGGCTTTCCGAAAAAAAAAAAAAAAAAAAACTTTTTTCCTTGAAAAGCGGCATACATCTACTATGCTAATTACAAAGAACAGGAAATTACTAAGATGGAAAATCATTTCTCGGAAAATTCCAAGCTTCGCTGATGCGTGACCACTTCGTGGTCACCATCTACAAAAACAGCCGGCGTGCCTTAAATCACTGTTTTGGGTATAAACTCCCCTGCTGGCGCTGAGAACTCCTGCTGGGTGGGTAATTTTTAGCTACACTTGAACAGTAATTTTATTTGCGAGGGGGCTACACTTGTTCCCTAAATTGTTATTCTACCAAGGTCTGGCGAAAAAAGTGACGACGGAAATGCTCTCGGGTATTAGTGTCAATCTCATGTACTGTGGTCAGCGGAGGGTTGTAAACAGTGTTATACTGTTGTCGCGGTTGTCAGCGGACCGCCAAGCTGCTTTGACATGTGCCGCCACTCAGGCATCGGGAGTTAGTTGGAGCTACGCGTCCAAGGTCAAGAAGCGAGGGGGCAATACGGGCGACACTAACACGCAAGCCTAGTGTCTCATCGCTCCTACGCGCAAGGCGTACAGTGTTTCCGCCGTGACGCTGTACAGTGTAAATTAACTATGTAACAGTGGGGTTTTAATACACGCGATGAAAGCCCACATATGAAACTACATCTTTGTACTTTTCTCTTGCCGTCTAAGGAAACTGCATGGGTAAGCTTTAAAAATGCGATATTTGACCATCTTCACGATTTTTTTTCTCCAAGAATATACTAAATATGACAAAAGCAAAACAATGGGGACGTAGATAATTGATTTTTTTTTTAAAATCTTTTCGGACAAAAAGTCGTATTTGCAGAACATTTATTTACCGAGATAGGCGTATTAGCGCAAACAACTATTTTACAAAAATACGTGCAGGTCCATATAACTCCTAAAGGGGTAAAATAAGCCTGTGTAAATTTCGCCTGCTACACCGGTTCTGGGGGAAAAGAAGAATTGGTGAAGATATAGAGAGGGGGGGAGGGAAGAAGGAAGGAAGGTTGGCACACGACGTCGAGCGAAGTCGAGGGCGAACATTTGGCCACGAAATCGCCGTTTGCGTCAGACATTGCAGTCTTGGCTCCACGTTGTTTTGACGTCGACTCCCAGTGGCGCCCTCGTCTTCCCCAACGGCACAAACAAATAATTAAGACAGCGCCCTGTGTTGGAATTTGGCGGTCGGGGAACAAACTGGCTCCAATGAGACATCGTGCGGTGGTTTGGCGGCTCGCGAATAAAGGGGGGGGGGGGGCGTGGATCTCTGCGGGCTGCCGTCAGACAGCGCGACGAGAAAGGCAGCGTTAGTCACGCGAGAAGGCGCGCAAATGCGATTAGGGGCTCGCACGTCGCGCCGCGGGGAGACGTCGTTCAGACGTCGCGACGTCTCGGCTCCGGGTAGGCATTACGGCCCCGGGGATGGCATTACGTCCACGGGGGTGGTATCACGGGGGGTTGCAATTCCCACTTGTCAGGCGAGAACTGCTGCTACGTGTATTTCGCCACGGACAGCGTTAGCCATTATCGCGGATACAACAGTGCTCCGAGACCCCTACCCCAGCCTATAGGCTGTTCATGGTAATATGAGCACTTTCGAAAGCCCTGCTTAAGATTTACTTGTATACACGTTGTGTATTTCTTCGCCTTGTGTAAAATTAACATTGCCATGGGCCTCGCCACTTTATTCCTGCGTCGGTCAAATGAAACTGTGAAATTATTAATAAAATAAATACTTTACAAATCTGCTCATTTTACGCTTCGATGCATTAAAAAACAGAAAGCGAAAAAATTGATTTTAAGGCATCACGAATGGTTACCTAACAATTTTTATTCGACGTTAAGATATGGAACTGCTTTCCGTCCATCTTTACCAACTTTACTGGGCGAATGTCACTCAGCGCGACCATTAAAATATAAGCAGGCAGGGCCAGCGACATTTTTTCTAAAGTTTATGTCTAAAGTGCTCACTTTATCGTGAACAGCCTTTAAGAGCGAACGCTGCCCAATTTTTTTCCGCCACTCCACGCAATCTTTCGCCCTTGGCTGGCTTCGCAGCGATGTTGCTTGGTCTTCGAACGAGATTTCGCTACACGGCTAAGTAGAACCGTTTTTCGCCGACGTTCAACTACAATATGGAACTGCTTCAGAAATAAATTCTAACTCTGGAACTGCTAGCCTTCGTCGCTGCAAGTTTTTGGAATATTCGCATTTCGTTTTTGCTTCAGGACATTCACGATGCTAAAATAATTTATTACGTATTTAGCACATTACATCCTTTTTCTTTGTGATGTCAAATAACAGTCCGAAAAAGATTAAGATAATGGAAGAAAATTACTTTTCAAGATAGAATGAAATCAGTTACAATAATTTTAAAATTACTTTTTTTTTGTAAAGATCTTTAAATGGAGCGGAATTAATACGTTAGGATGCAGCTCAAAATAACTCTCACTTTATTAGCATATCACGAAAAACGTTTCTTGGAGATTTGCCATAATATTCGTCCGTATTTAAATTTAAATTCTTGAGATAAAATTTAAAGTAAAAAAAGTACAAAATAAAATCCCTAACGCAGATGAATCAAGTGTCGGATTTCACAGAACTTTGCCACTCCTGTGATTTCAGTAAACACGTAAGCTGAAACAGAACTCTGTGTTAAATTAACTTTTATGAAATTTGAACGAATCAATGTTTTAACATAAAATTATTATAATTTCGCAAAAAAGAAGAAGAAAAAAATTATATTGCATAATGATTTGGTATTTTGATCAAGTTATCAGAGACTATTATGAAATTAATAGCATATCCTCAAAATATAGAGAAAAAAAATTTTGGTTCTTGAACAACATTAACCCATTGAATTATTAAATATAAAATAGTCCTTTTCCTTTTAATACTGCTTAAGGATTCACTTTATCATTGAAACATCTTACACTGCAGGTAAAATGTTTGGTCCGCGCAGCTACCCTATTGTCTTAAACAGCCACCTTGCATCATCACTCGGAACTTGCTTTGTTAATATTTACATTTTACAATGGTCGTAGGCCTATGCATTAGCCCCCCTCTTTATGCAGTCTTCAATTTCTTTTAATGGCAGTTTACTACGTAGTGTATTTTTAATGCATAAAGAATATACAAGTATAAGGGTTTCTTCTCCTTTAGAAATCCGTGGTAGCCTATTCTCCAACGGAATACCCGGTTTTGTGTCAACTCCTATTTATTTCTGTTCAAATAAGTCTTCGCTCGAGAATCAATATAAACAGAGTTTAGTGTACACGTCTAACGTAGTCGCACGACGAAAATTCTCCCCTTCGTCCCTTTCGCGTACTCTCACTATAGTGAATAAGTAAACACACGCAATAAGTACAAATTTATATTTAAAATTTTTCCTTTAATATTTTTGGAAGTAGTAATGATTCTTAAACGCAGCTCAAGAGTTTTATTTATTTTTTTCTCCAAATACGGATAGTTAAGTTCAAGAAAATACACATTTATGGTTTAATATTATCTCAATTAAGATATGTACACTATTTAAGTAGACGGCTATATTTTAATAGCGCTAGATTTTGTGAACACGTTGAATAAGTTCCTTACACTGTAAAAAGTAATGTCATTGTCCTTCATGAAAACTATTTGTTACGAATATACCTCGCCTGAATAATTATTTGCAAATAAAATAAATAAAATATTCAAATGTATGTTGATAAGGTGCACTCAACACACAAGTGTCGGCAAGCTAATAGTTCACAGAGAATTAGAGCCCAATACTTCATATACGAGATCTCGAGTCACCGTCTCCATTTATTGGCAAGTCCGCACGTGCATGCACACTTTCGTCAACGAAGCTACGGCGAGAGTTCATCACTAGGCTAACTTTTCTTCATTTGACCCAGATAAATGCCCATTAACCAGCCCCATTGTGAAAAGAGAGGCTCAAATCCGGCTTCTGGCAGACATCTGGTAGCAACACATCAATACCTCGTACTACGCTGAGGGAAGAATTTCTACGTTCGTGGGTTAATCCACCCTCATACTTAAATAATATGGACAAACTGTATTACTTTACTAACACGAGGTTTTACCTGGCGTATTTGGTACAATTCTTGTGAAATATGCAATTATAATAATATTAATAGAAGTAATAATAATAATAAAACTGCCATTCAACAAGAGTGGATAAGTTTGGGTAGCTATTAACAGCAAGGTTTTGAGATCCGATGAGGGTGAAGTGAGGCCAAACTTCAGGAGGAAAAGGGGCTGCACATGCTCTCGGTTAACGGTGCAAAACACATTCACCTTGGAGAGTCTCTCTCATGCCCGACTATGGCATCTGGCCGCTGTGTTCCTCGTATTCATACATTGCGACGGTGCACTTTTCCACTTAAGTGGAACGTGGCCTCATCGCTGAGCACCTAACGTTTACGAAAGTTTTCATTGTCCATCTCCATGCCCAGAATGAATTCACAAAAATCAAGACGTTGTTTATCACCATAACGAAGGGCTTGTAGCACTTGAATCCTGTGCGGTTTGAAAAACAATCGTCGCCGCAAAACAAGCCAGACAGTCATATGGGGGATGGCCAACTCTCGGCTGCCACGACGAGTAGACATATGTGGACTCGTATAAAACTCTGCCGGATGCGCTCTACGTCTTATTCAGGCACACGGAAAAGGGGAGTAGGGGGGAGGGGCGGCTGTGGACTTCCCCTAACCTAAACAATCGGTTTCTTGTAACTGCTCGTGCCACCGTCGGATGCTCTGCGCAGAAGGGGGCGCAGTGCCATACTGCCGACGAAAACCACGCTGCACAGTTATAACTAACTCACATTTGTTGAAACGGAGACAGCAAAACTTTTTTCGTTGCTGTGCTGTCGCCATCCCGACGCACAATGAACAAGCGCGCTAGCATCACCAGCTGAAGCGCCCCCAGGGCGGCACCTACCGGCAACCAAGTGAACCGGCGTCGTGCAACATGCGCCCCGGGAAACTTTACGTTTCGATGCGTATTTTGAAATTTTCCGCGCGGCCCTATCTCCCTTCATGTAAAAGTTATAGCCTTGTGAAATAGGATGATACTTTCAGTTACAAGCTCTATTGGCCACAGCTATTTGCTAGCACAACCATCACACATCAACACATTTCTTCCCCGACACATCATGGATTTACTCGGCTGGAATTAATTTTATAGATGTGTAAAGTGAAACCAGAAGCCCACTTATTTTGCAACACGTTCTTTGCTCTGGGCACAGCGAGTGAGTGGAAAGGGTCGGGACCCGCGCGCAATATTCTACTTTCCCCCTCAGAAAGTCTCTGCTGACGGAATTAAAAGCCCGCCTCTGAGTTCCCAACGAGAGGAAAAAGAAGCAGACGAGTTCACGTCCCTTGATTCATTTCTCATGGCAGTGCTGGGCACGTGATTCGTTTAAGGAGTAATAATATGCTGAAATTCTGAAGAACAGTTCGCCGGTGGTAGATCCCCTCCAGAGACAGTCTTGATTGCAGAGACCTCTTCAAGACGTCCTCGGAACATACTGTAATGGAGATGATAAATTGGGTTCCGTGTCTCCTTTTCATCTCAACTGGGTGGAAGAGGACATCTCTTAATAAAATGCCCACTCCCTTACCCCCTCGCCCTCGGTCGATTACTAGACTTCCCGTTTCCGGCAAATTTCATGTATATGTAAAAAAAAAAAAAAATAAGTATATGACAAACTCAGGCCCATGGATAATATCTTTCCTTCGCTGACTACCTTGGTCTCCTTTACCCCTACCCTTTTTGTCTTGTGCGTTGCTTTTCTGGCTTCCTAATCGGCGTCTCGCCCCACGCCCACTTCCACCGGAATTAAAATTCCAATTTTCCTCGCAATATTTCAATGTCTACCCCATAATAGAGCTGCACGCCGTTATACTGCACTGCTCTGCTTCCAGTCTGCAAAAACATATCAACGACAATTTAGCATTTCTCTTCTGGAAGAAAAGAAGTATATACTATATATATATATATATTTAAACTTCTTTCCCGTCTTTATCCTCATCTTTTCGCTGCGGAAGTGGAGCGATCCCCCGTGGTTTTAGTCCTGTGATTCAATCACTTTTATGCGACGCGCTCTGCTCTGAAGTACAAAATTCTGAAACTAACAGGACGTGACGAAGTTTGGGTAAACCAGGGAGGGGGTGAAGAAGTGGAAATGCGACTGTGCATAATGCGACAGAACTTACTGCTGGGAAGGCCTACCACTCAAGCGATGCGCATATTCTCTCGATAGTAAATGTACTATTGGCTGTCGTTTATTACTACAAATCGACCCGAATCGGGCGTGCTAGTCACCGGCTTTATCGAAATATCATAGCAGTGTATCATGTCGATATTTAGTTGGTGGGCTGAATACCAGTTGGATATTTACAAAGTTATATGTTTCGATTATTTTTCCAGCAGTACGAGCTCGACATGCTATAATAATAACAAGAAAGAAATTACAAATTTGATCGGTGCTCGGCCATTGGCCATAACTGAACTCTATTATATTTTTAAAATTAAAGTTAATTGATGTACTTCCTATATATAACATTATTCATTTCTCTTATCAGGTAGTAGCCGAAAAGGGGATCGTTGGGCATCTTTTTAATCCCCCTTCCCCCACATTGATCCAAATTACAATTCGTGAACTATGTTACATAATCAGTTAAATTAAATTACAATTTTGTTTTATTTGGGGGGAGGGGGTTTAATTTTGAAGGAAGTTATTTAATAATTTATTATTAATTTAAACCTATCTACCTTTCATGAAAATAATTTTTTACGAGATATTAAAGCAAATCTAATGGGTCCTGAACTCTGATGTGAATTCAGGGAGGCGGCTGTTCGTCCCGGCACCGGAGATTTTTGTTTTAACTATTTTCGAAACTACTAGCAAATGTCTCTACCTAATGTCTGTGAACAGAGATTGGCGAGCCTTCCTCCTCCCCCAGCCCTTCGCCCTGGCTGTCTGGGAGGTATCCGGCATCCGAACGTCTCACCAGTTCACCAGGGCCAGAGACCGGTTATTTCTCCCGAGTCACCCCCGTCTCCAACGCCCCAGACAGCCGGATCCCCCAGAAAAAAAAAAGGATTCACCAGTAAACTAGTCGGATCCACGAGCAAAATAGCCGGATCCACCAGTGAACTAGCCGGATCCACCAGTGAACTAGCCGGATCCACCAGTGAACTAGCCGGATCCACCAGTGAACTAGCCGGATCCACCAGTGAACTAGCCGGATCCACCAGTGAACCAGCCGGACCCACCAGCAAACTAGCCGGATCCACCAGCAAACTAGTCGGATATGCTATAATTAGTGGCTAACTCTTGTGCTTGGCACTGAAGTTCCTAGAAAGAAATAATTTAACACGTTACTTTATATTTAAAGCTTGCTTCCACTCGCCATACTGACGGCGGGAGAAACAGGAGATCCCCGAGAAAATCCGCCGAACAACGGCATCGTCCCGCACGTTTCCCACATCCGAAAATCCGGAGTGACCCCGCCTCCCAAATTTTTTCGTAAAAGCATAAACCAACATGAAATCAAAGAACCCAAAATTGCACTAGAGAAAGGAACTTAAACACGATACGCGGAAACAAAAAGAAAAACAAAGATTCCTACCTATCAGCAAAATAAGAGCCCTTATTCAATATAAACTAGTAACAACAAACCTCTCGCATTAACGCAAAGACAAACGAAATTCACGCAGAGTTATCTCAGCCAGGAAGCACCGTTGAGACGAAATTCAACTCATTAAAAAAAAACAGTTGCTAACGACCTACGAGTCAATTGGAAGCATTACAGTAAGATTTATTTAACTGACACGGGGGGAAAATATCGACACACAAGTATTTTGTAGTGACCAAAAATCTTTTTAATGACAGGAATATAAGTTTTTGTGGGAATCGCAAACAAGAGATTAGAGAGTAGCATAAAATAATTTGCATTAATCAGAAAAAAAATTTAGAACGGAGGTTACGGACAAAATATTTTGTAAATACCGCGTAGGAACCAGTGCTTTAGAACAGTTAAATTCCCTGTAAATTGGCGATAATTACTGTTAAAGAAGTGATCCTCAGTGACTTTAACAACAATTATTATTATTACTCGTCTACCAGTGATTCCATCAAAAGCAGTTCCCACAACTTCGGAGTTAAAATCTCACCGATTTGAAGCAACATTCACAATTCGAAATTCAGAACGCATTGCAGAAGAGAGAGAAAGGCCGAGAGTCATTAATTCTTACTTGTCTGCGCGGCGATATTTTCAGAAAATTGAAAATAACCGCGGCGGGGAAATGCAGCCACGGACGGCATGTTGCGCGATTCTCCGGTGGAATTGGCGCGCGCGGAATCCGCGGCACAACGGCTCCCGCGCCTATTTCGACTGGAGGGACGTTCGTCGGCGACCTCGAGTATTCCCGTCACCCTCTGCCTACTTCCTGTTCCGCCGCAGTCGCGTCTCTGGCTAAACACCAGCACGTCACACCCATGCTTTTATTAAAAGAAAAACCGCTGGGTTTGCATTCCATTCGAGCATACTGTTACGCTCACGCCTTGCGGCCATAGTCATCAATTAATTGGCTTAGGGGTCGTAGCTTACGGATGAATGGCAGATGGTGCAGCATGCTGTTAGTGATGGGGGTTTTAATCATGTTATGCGACAGACAATACAAAACTGTGATATATAACTGTAACGCGGAGCTGCTTCAAATGACATTACATTATACACTATGAACACTTCCCGCCTTATGTTCTGTAAATCTATGTCGGACAGTCTCCAGTCGGACGGTATTCCTGTTGTCGGGCCGGTCGTCGAAAAATGCGACGGCGACCTATATCGGTGCGTTTTTTTTTTAACGTTTAGACATAGCTGGCCTCTTTCCCTGATTGGTGGAGGGAGCTGGCTCTTGTCGCACTGCTATGACGCAATCCCTGGCGTCCTGATTTATTGAAGGTGTGAGGCCGGGTTTAGAGGGGCATGTTACGTGAAAGTCCATTCATAACAATACGCAACTCTGCACTGCAAAAATATACATTGGGAAACTTACTTGACAACTATAAGGATAACAGCCTTTTAAAGGAAGCCTCCCCCTCCCCCCCCCCCTCGCGTTGATGCAAAGTTACCCTACACTTCGGAAAAATTGTCACGACGTTCGCAAAATATTCCGCAAACGTGTGGGAAATTTACGATGAACGCAGAACCTTTCAGCGCTATACTCAATACGGAGTTTGAAAATAAACGAGAGCCCATGACGAAAAATTCCTGTAAAATTAGCATTATCTAAATTGAATAATATTGAAATGCCGTGCCACTCTACCGCAGTTGCGCTTCCGTTACGAGATAACTACATCGAACAGTGCTTCAGCCTACTTTCCAAAGGAAAAGTAGGTCAATGAGATAATTTCTCACTCTGCGTGCATGCGTGCGAGGACTGGTGCGGGTGGCTTCGTTGGCGTGCGTTTCTCTTTGTGCGAGTCCTCTATAAACTTCTGAACCCGTGGACAGAATTTCACCAAATTCGGTACACACCTTGTGTTCAGTGGAAGGACACCCGATTTTCAAATGTTTTCGACCTCGCCGGGAACTTATTCGGAATACCAACACTGCCACGAACAGAAGCTTGTTCATGATTTACAGCACATTAAAAACGTAACTCTCTGAAGTTGATTAAATTCCACGTTATAATACGCTTAGATTTTTTCGGCTTTGTGTTTTTTGATTTATTGCAAGAAAACATCGCACAGTATTTAATACAATTTCGTTTCTCATGTACCGGCCTACGGATCACATTTACGTATGGGCGTAAAAAAAGTAAATACAAAAGGAGCATGACTCAGATTCAAGACTAGCCTCCACCGCTGAAGTTTTATATTCTGTAATAAAACCAGAAAACACAAGACAGTATAATTGTAGCGAACGAAAGTATCAATACAAGTCTTCGTAAAATAACAGGCATTAATTCATCAACGTAACAAGTAGTTCTTTACATGCGACCCTACTTTCAATATGAGACCCCAACGGCGTATCAAGCAAACCAATCCTCCTGTGGGTCTCACAAACGTAGATAATTATCTCTAACTCAGCACATGGAGTTGCAGATACTCAGCACATGCAGCATGCTGTGAATGTCCGAACTGTAAGACAATGAAAGTATCTATGAACAAGATACTTTCATTTAGAAGCGAATTGTACATACCTCGGTGATTATTAAATCACGAACCGTAGGTACGCTTGGCTGAAGTTTAGTTCAGTGTTATAGTTTGTTCACAGTATTTACACAATTTTAGAATCAAACCTTGGGAAATAACCTTGCGCATAACGTGTCTGATTGTTTCCCATCTTATTTTTAATTAAATATAATATATATTATATATATGTATATAAATTACCATAGTACAATCATAAATAATATAAATAAAACAGAGAAAAATAGAATGGTTCTCATGCAAAATATTTTTATACTGAGTGCGCACAAATTCAGCGCATTGACCCTTTGCTGTAATTCCCTAGACTCAGTTAAGCTTTGTTTGCATGCGGCCGAGGAATATTGAAAGTAGAACTTGAGCAGGGCTTCAGAAAAGTAAAAATGGACTCTATAAGGGAAACGCGAAGTCTACGAAGTTCCAACAGTTCTCGCTAGAGTTCAGCAGCTCACTGCCCAGAAACCAACTGGTCCTCCCACTCGCATAGGGAATTCGTGTAAACGCGCACTCGCAAAAAAAAAAAAAAAAAAAAAAAAAACCACCCTGCTGCCGCGCGGGCCTGATACGTTGGGATGTGATAGCGCCTCCTCGTTTGCAAACAATTTCATATGCTTGATGGTCCGTCCATTTCCTATCCTGGAAATTTGTTGATGGGAGGTGGGTAGGGGGGGTTGAAAGCTTGCTCCAGGCAGAATACACGTGTCTGGTACACGTGGACGCTACTTGCTCTTTGTGTAGTCACGTCTGGTCCAGGGGGGGGGAGGGTGTTGCGCCGCTATCATCACACCCCCTTTCCCAGAAACACCTCACGAGAGGTAGGTTTTTTTTTATCGTCACGGAAGCGGAACCCTAAACAGCTCGTTAATGGATAATGAGACACGTCGGCCACCCCCTCACCACCCCCACCCTATCCCACAATGTTTATTTATCTGCGCCTCCCTTGTCATTACACCTCGAAGTTTTTTTCCCCCTCACGTTTCGCATCTAATTACTCCAGCACCCGTCGTCCTCCCGTTTCTTTTCACTTCCCTCTCTCTCTCACTTCTGCATTCTTCAGGGTTTTCTTTCTCATCAGCAGTCCTCCTGCCTTACTTTTTCTATGCGTTTTCCCCTAGTTATTTTTCTAATGGCGTCCGCACACGAAAATACTTTTAAGTTTGGCGCTCGCCCGCCCCAAAACCCCATTTACACCCAGCAACTCGCCTTCTACTTTACTTCCCTTCCTTACACTCTTCGTCCCCTTTCTCTCTCTCTCTCTCTCCCTACCCCTCCTTACTCTCTCTTCCATGGCATAGAAATAATACTGGAGGAAGTTTCCCTTCAAGGGCTTGCGGAGTACTTCTTCCTTAGCGCTGGCGCCATCCTTCCTTCTCTTTTGTACAGCACCTCGGTCTGGTGGACCACTGGAGATTTCTTTTAAATCCTTCCACGGGGAAAAAAAATGAAGACGGAACTGTGAATATCTTGCCGTCAACGGACCTTCCAAGTCCTTTTTACCGTCTTGAGAAATAATTTGGAATTTACTCTCCGCTGAGTGTTGATACTTGGTTAGGCCACGCTGCCTCGCCAACTCATAATCCGCTGGTGTGGCACAGCCAGGCGTCTTAATTAACTAAGGCAGCGAACTATTGCGAAAGAGAGTAGTATAATTTATTTTCTCAAATTTCGTAATCTGGAGAGTATGTATTCCCCTTTTGTGAACGTGGTTAAATACGCAGAGCTTTCGGATGCATAATTACAAGAAACATAATAACTGGAAACAAAACCACAAGAATTTATTTTGTTCTGTTGTGTACAGTTGTAGGATGACGGCAAATTCAAATTGTGACCACAGTAAGTAAGATGGTACGTGAATAGCATATACACATGCGAAGAAGGAATAATATTTCTAGGAGCCTAGCAAGAAGAATACTTCTAACAGACATATAGGAAGAATGCTTGTAGCATGGCTACTCCTGCACAAAAACAGTAGTTACATGACATTACTGAGAGATAGAAAGTAGCGGTCAAGCAAAACCAAAGCATACTCACTTGGCAAACGGATGGATGACACGATTGCTTAGAGTTATGATTCGTATTAAGAGGGTGCTTTTAATCATTATGTAGGAAAATGGCTGAAAAGGTTTCTAGTTTGCAGCAAGTCTCAACCCGTTCCATTAAAACTAGCGATTAGTAAGGGGGTAGGCTTATCGTATAACATTGACTTCCTAACATCACATCATTTGGGCTTGGAGGCCGACGACAATGCCAAGCAATATTCCTGTACCTGTACCTCACAATGGTATGAGAATGCAGGACGTAGTGCTTCTTGTAGGGTACGGGCGATATGACACTGGGGGGAAGGAGAAACAGCAGATAAGCACAATCTTTACGTTCTATGTTAAAAGCAACGAATATGAAGTAGCGCGTAAAAACAAATGAGAACTTTTTCCGTGATATAATAAAGCCATAATTCACCCTAGAGTTTTCTACTTTTTCCAAGCGAATTGAGGATAAATATTTATGGGCCAATTTAATTGTAATGTATTCAGCATGCAAACTTTATACAAGGACGCTCAGGGTCAACGAAATTCACAACTCTATGAAAGCTGCCAATAAAGTTAAGCTATAAACTCTTTTGGCAGACAATTATTGTAGGCCTGTGGAAGAGAGATGTCAAAGCGTGGTAACTGCTCCGATAAAGAAATGGCAAATATGCTCATGAACTGCCAATAGAAGCTTTCCGTCTACATCCTTCTATCTCCAACAAATGGTTAGGTAGAGGTGGTTGTCCACGAGGAGGGAGGGGCGAAGTAAAGGAAGATTGGGAATACAGTTCTTGTTATAGGACGTTCACGATAAAATAAGCAATTTTGAAAGCCCTGCTTAAGATCTACTTGTATGCACGTTATGTATTATTCCATCTTATGTAAGATTAACATTGTCATGGGCCTCGTCACTTTATTCATGCGTCAGTCAAGTGAAACTGCAAAATTATTAAGAAAGTAAATATTTAACAAATCTGCTCATTTTGACAATTCGATGAGTTAAAAAACCAGAAAGTGAAACAAATAATTTAAGTTATCACAAATGGTTATACCTAAAACTTTTTATTCGACGTTAAGATATGGAACTACTTTCCCTCCATCGTTACCAACTTTACTGGGCGCATGGCACTCAGTGCACCCGATAAATACCCATATGCAGGTAGGAACAGTGACTTTTTCCTAAGGTTGATTCCAAAAGTGTTCACTTTATAGTAAACGGCCTTTACTTTCACTTTTCTTTAAATATAAACCTTTTACAAAAAAACAACAATCCAATATGAGTTGGTAAGGTTCGCCTTAAACGTGAGTGTCTGATAACGCTGCAACTCTTTCCTTGTATGTTCGTTGCTCCCACTGGTCATCTACCAACCGGACTTCATCTTGGCACCGGTTTATTTAGCCTGGTAGGTATGGGCGTTGGTGATGGGGGGGGGGGGGGATGCTGAGAGCAAACACAGCGGGGACGTGAGGAGAATGCGGCACGCACGACAGAGGAGCAAGTTGCGAAGAGGTTCGTGTGGGTCCGAGGTCTGGAAACTATGTGATCACTTGACTAACAGGGGGTTGATGAAAGAGAAAGAGAGAGAGAGAGGAGGGGGGGGGGGGAGAATGAGGAACTGTGGACGAACTGAGGTCCTGTACGAATTCAGTAATATACTTGTGTACTTGCATCCTTGAATACTTACTTACCCTTGGCACCAAACTTGATGAATTCGGAAATGCAATCTTATTGGCTTCGGCAACATCTATAAGCCTGCTGATTACTTCTAATGAATATGTGTTCCTACAAATAACTCGGCAAACAGTTACTGAATACACACGTGACTCACAATTTTAAGCTATAGATATTTTATTATGAGTTTGTGATAGAATTTGCAAAACACTGCTAAATTTAAAATGACTCTAACGAAAAATTATTCAATTCTTCTCTAGAAAAATACTATAAAAATGTAAAATTGACATGACACAGTAAACCAGTTCATCGTACATTAGTTCAAGAATGACAGCTGTCGAAAAGAATACACTAAACAAATAATGGTGTAAAAAAAACAATACCATTTAGAATTTATATATCTTTTTTTTCAAAAGTAAGCGATAATTTTATTTCAACTGTGGCATAAAAGCACCCAGTGAGAGGCGAGCAACCTTGTTTCCTGAGATTGAGAGGGCGTGGGACATGATTTATCTCCAAATGTGTAAAATGAAGGCAACATAGGAAAAAAATCTACATAATGGGTATTGCCAAGATCGCGAGCAACTATTTTCCAACACTGCTGCATTTATTTCGCACAATATTTTGCGCTGCGATAACATATAAAATATATGGCGTCAGGAATAGTTACGCAGAAATCTTCACGCTGGTAAAATATTTGCTCAATTAGTAATGAAGCCCTGCTTCAAGTATGACACGCGTGTGAATCAGTAAAATCAAGCAATTTTATGTGAGTACTCCTGTCCTGCCTGAACAATTTATTTTTCGTCACGCCAACTGGTGAAATATGTGATGATTACAATTTCCTGGAGTACGATTAAATGCTGCTATTTTATGGAGTTGGTGTGTTAACAGAACTACATCACGTTAATGAACTTGGTTAGCTCGTCTGGTTGGTTATTTGCCACATCTGTATTTCGTAGCCCAGATTAATAAACTGTTATTGTTTGAAGACGGGTTACTATTTGAAGAGGCTATATTTTTTCTGCAGAAAAAGGTAATTTGTTTTTCTTCGCCCCCCCCCCCCCCTTGCAGAACACTTCCAGGCGCTGAGCTATACTGAAGAGAGGCGCGCGGCGCTCCTGGCGCGGCCGAGCGCTGTCTGGTGGCTACTACTGGCAACGAGTTCAGCCTCGCACATTCTGGCACCTTCCATACGCTTCTCGGCTATTCCCGCCGCCTTCTCAACCTTCCTGAGCCGCGTTTTCGCGTATAAATGTTCGTCCCCAGCCCGTGCAAGTGTGCAATATTTCTCATCGAGTTGCGCAGGCAGGCCGACGATAGATCATCGAGGCTTCACCATGCTAGACGCGTTTTCGCATTAAATGAGTGAACAAGTTAAGTATTGCAATGAAAGTAGTTGTAAATGCCGGGGGTAGATTTTCCTTTTTTTTTTTTTATCGCGATTTTTGTGTATATGGATTTTTGTAGGGAAGTGTTTCTTCACTATTTTTATTGTGTGAATTTTCAATATGGTATTTTATGGGAATGTTTGTAAGAGGTTGGTTCTTCCTTTTTTTTTGCGTGCTGTAGAAATGGTTTCTTAGATTACGATTTGCCAAAAGAATTTTAATGCCAAGGAGTTTAGTGGATATTTTATGGCATGCCTGTATGCTCATTAGGGTTTTTGCTCCTTGCCAATGGTATTCTTGAAATTAGTATACCATGTTGTACTTTTTAGTGAATAATGAGGCTTACTTTACTTTTAAGGTTGTAATGGTGCTTGCTTTACTCAGGGAGTCATTTTACCTTTTTTAATGGGATTTCACAAGTGTTTATTCAAGTTGGGTGATTTCTCAGGATATGTTAATATTGTGGTTTTTCTGTTTTTCCAGTGCACGTGTGTTCTCTCCTTCCCCTAGTTCACCTATTGGTAGCAACCAACATAAATTTACAGATGCAATTTATATTTTTCACATCAAGTTACAAAGTTGTTGTTCTTGGTGATAATGTACAAATGGGCTTCAATATATTTCGTATTGATTCTCGAATTTTTGTGTCCATGCTTTCTTGATTTTTTTTTTATGGTATGCGTCCTTCTCCTTGCCTTCCTTTAGCCCTGCTACGCCCTAAAGGGGCGTAATAGTAAAACAAATTATGTAGCATTGCCCTTTCTTCGTTTTTCTCTATTGGTTCCCATCAAATTGTTAAATACTATTAGCTTCTCTAGCTTGAATTTACGTGCCCTGTCCCCTTAATTGACGCCGATACTAGTTAAATAATTTTTTATGCCACATATTCACTAATAACACAGTAACATCAGTTTAAATTATTTTATCACAATGTTTTATTAATTCAAACACGTTCCCTCTTGATAGGAAAATGTAAGAATGTTATAATTAAGATTTAAATATTTTATTTAAAAAAATACAGCATTTTGTAAACATCTTGTGGCAATTTTTGTGATGTATTATTCCTGAAAAATAATAATAATTAGAGATGTTTCCAAGTTCACGATCCCACTGGTTCCGAACTCGAAAGCGGCGACAGTGGCATAGTGGCCATGCCACAACGAACCAGGCTCGATTGCGATTGCCTGCGGAGCAAACTCAGATTTTCGCATGTGGGAAACGCGGCGGACGTTGTAGTAGAGCTGTGGGGTTTCTCCCGGCACTCCCACATCCCACGCCCTTGCATTCCGCCGCTGCTACATTCCCAACTCACTTCGCCCCAGTCGACGGTAAAGACTCTATCACTGTTGCGTAAAACAGGAGCCTCTCTGCTGCGACCAGGGCCCAGCGCCACGTGTCCAACTACAACTGCGAGAACTGCCACTGGGTTTACTCCGACTCCTCCCACTTCGCACAGCTCATTTCGTGACGTCTATACTCTCCGCAAAATAATTTAATAGTTAATTATACACAAAATCATTCTGCAACGTCCAAAAATGTATTCCATGTATGCATAAGCACTTTCACTGTTCTTGCGAGTTTAAAAAAAAAACATACTTACCTTCTTACAACTGCTAACGAACCGTAGTTGACGATTCATGGCCCAAATGACTAACTTGAAATGCGAAGACTATTCAACAGATACACGCGAGTGTCAGCTAGCGCACTGGATACTCACCTGAAACACAAACAATACACGCATCGTTACCCCAATGAACTAACATAACTGTGAACACAATTTATATACATCATGCACAAACATACAATACGGCATGTTTCACAGCATAGTCATATTAAGGATTCTGTGTGCTGTATGGGCTTATTTTCCACTAAGGTACTCATAGGCAGCGTTTATTTACTACAATGATACTTTTTCTTTGTTATGAATTATTAGTTAAACGGTACTGCATTCTTGCATATATATATATATATATATCACCTTGTACAATTTGTAAGTGACTTATAGTCGATTATTTACAGGTATAGGCTGTTCACGGTAAAAATGAGCACTTTTGAGGCCCTATTTACTTTTCCTTTCAGCCATATTTCATCCTTTAACCACCTTTTCTTGTAAATATTGCCATGTAAGTAATAAACACAGTATGCATATTGCACCTCCTCGGAAGTTAACGTCCAAAGTAAAAACAAAATATATTTATTGATTATTATAATAAACGAGAGGGCTATCAAAAGTGCTCACTTGATCGTGAATGGCCTATATCAGCCAATATTTTAAACACTTACCGGACTTGCCGGACTAGCGCACACATTCGAGATACGTATCACATATAGTATTCTGCTTGAAGTTTGGAATTTATACGAATATTTCCTGAGAAGTAAGTAGATGGGAATAATATTGGAGAAGTACCAACATTCGAATAGACTTAACGCTGCTGTATCAGGGGGAAAAAAAAATTGGGACCGACGAGTCCCCGGGGATACACGCAGAAGCACATCATTGTGCGTAAAATGTTACATCCACCAGCGTCGTGCCTGCGTCGTGACGATGACAAGTTCTCATGACTTAGACGTATTTCAATATATTTTTTTTATGAGAGAAAGAGGAGGGTTATAGCTATGTCGACACAGGCGAAGCTCGCATTTTCACGTTCGTCATCTCATGGGGTGTGTCCCGACTGCAAGAACTCCATTGTAAACCATTAAACATCACGACAAGATTGTGGTCGCCGAAAGACGCTGGGTGTAAATGACACGGTGTTCGCACTAAAAATAACTCTGATTGGGTGCAGTTCACACTGCGTCAATTTTAGAGTGTGATAAGAGGCATAATCACTGCTTTAAACACGCATGGAACTGCCGAAACCATCTGTAATCAACCAGTAATTCATTTGCATCAAATTCGGACTTCTCCTCTGAAATCACCTTCAGCATCACATAAAAATATACAGTTATTCTGCGAGCCATCAGAAATAAACAAGATGTTACCAATACAGTTAATAAGCCTACTTTCCTCTAGATCTACATGGATGCAAATGATGCTGTGAAGATCTTAAAAGCTCAGATGGTAGGTAGACCTTGACTTTGTATAGTATAGTATTGTATTGTATAGAGCTTTTTAGTGTCCCTCGGTGTTATGCTTGAAAGCTTAGCAAGGGCCGGCTTACAGACTAACTTATAACCTAACTTCAATTAACACCCATGCCTTGCCAGGGATTCGACCCCAGAGCCTCCCGCGCCCCAGATCGGTGGCACACCAACCGGCTGCGCCACGGGAGGTCTTGTTGACAGACACCTCATTAGAGATCGAACCAGAAACACATGTAACACTAGTCAGACAATTACAAACACACACGTGCATTACCCGGGACTTGAACCCAGAAAACTTCGTACCGTAAGCTGGAATGCGACCAACTGCATCACGGAGGTAGGATTCGGAGCTTCAACTTCGATTGTAATTAGCCTATTGTTTCGGTAAGCGTGGTTTACCGTGTTGAAATATTTACAGGGCCGTCATTGAATCTAAGTATGTGAGTCACTTGAATCATTAGTGTTTACGTCTTATTATAATACTAATTGTGTGCAAAATGTGCCGAGAGTTAATTGATTCATTCCCGAAATAAGACAAATGATCCATTTCCTTATCTGGCATTAACTTTGAAACGGCGGGAAAAAGATGATGTAGCTCTGTATACACGTTGTGTGTTCTTCCACTCTATGTAAAATTAACGTTGTCATGGGCCTCATTACTTTATTCATGCGTTGGTCAAGTGAAACTATAAAATTATTAGAAAAGTAAATATTTTAGAAATCTGCTCATTTTTAAACTTCCATACTGAAAGCGAGAGAAATAATTTAAGTTATCACAAATGGTTACCTATCACTTTTTGCTCGACTTTCATATATGGAACAACGTTCCCCTCCATCGTTACCAACTTTACTGGACACATGTCACTCATTGCGCCCGTTAAAATATATGCAGGTAGGGGCAGTGAATTTTTTCTAAGGTTGATTTCAAAAGTGCTCACTTTATCGTGAACAGCCTTTACATATAAGATGCTTCTAATGGACAGCATACAAGTTTGGGTAGATTTCGTTGGTGTTCAACAGATTTAACATATTAATATAAATTATTTATGTAGCTGCCAATTTAAATCATGTCTGGCCCACTTAAAACATAGCCTAATGTGGCACTACTTGTACGCAAAATTTTGTGGAGATGGGTTGATTGATCCCCTAGATGCGACATAAAAACTTAATTTATTCATATGGCGATATATAAAAAAATGGTGCACAAAAGAGACTCTGTGCACACACATTGGATGGTTGTAATAGCTACTGCGGACATACAAATTTAAGTCAAAATTTGTTACATGGCCTTGTAGATATAGCGAACTAAGATAAAATGTTTACATAGCCACAATTTCAAAAATACGTGTATGGTTCTCTTAAAAAAATAAAACAGTTTACATGGCATGCCATAGTGCTACTAGTTAGCTTAATGTGGGAGGAATCAGTTCATTGTTTCCGGAGATACGACTTAAGAACTTTATTTTCCTATGTGACGCTGTCTGACAAAATTGTGAGCAAATTTTATTCTTGTAATAGGTACTTTCAGCGTACGAAGTTTGGTCGAAATTAGTCAAACGATATAGCAAAAATATTTGTATTACTGCCATTTTGAAAATAAGTGCCTTAATTAAATACGCATAATATGTTTACATGGCCTCACGCAGTATTGCTCGCATGCCGAATTTGATTGAAATCGTTTCACTTATTTCCGAGATGTAATTTATATGCCTAATTTTTTACATACTGCTATCTTACAAAATGGCAGACTAATCAAAATATTCGTCTTTAAATTGAGTGCTTACACGATGCATTATCGATATACCAAATTTTGATTAAGCCAATATAATGGTTACTGAGATATGACATAGCGCCCTAAAAAAAAAAAAAATTATCCGGTGTGATTGAAAATTCTGAACGTAGGATGTTTTCGGTAAGTTTGGTGAAATTCGGTACACGGGTTCAAATTTTGCCAGGGGCGCTCCAAACACACACACACACACATGGAGACACGGAGTTATCTCATAAGGCCATTTTATTTTGCCTACGAAAAGTAGTCTAACAAAAGATTTCCGACAAAAATAAAATTAATTCGTGCGAGCCCGGTACAGATGAAATCTGTCAGAAGGTCCGTTCGCAAAGTCGCGCAAAACACGACAGCCGCCATAATTACGGAGACGTAGTGAGGAAGAGCTTGGAGGCATTGCTGTGCGAAACGTGTTCCCGATCGCAGAGTCCAGGCTCGTGCCGGCCTTGTCCGCCAAGAGACGAAGAAAGTGGAAGGGGAAAAAGAACGGACGGACGAAGAGCGACGGGGAAAATAGGGCCGAGTGGCTTGTAGCCTGACGCCACTTGGGAAATTTGTATCGTGCAGCAGTTCATGTTGGCACACACGTCGGGGTGCGATACGCTCCTTAGGAGAGTCTCGGAGGTGTGTGGCAGGGGATTCCTAGCTGATAGGGCCTGCGTCCGTGTTAGAATTGGGAAATGGAGGAGGTTTTTTTTTTTTACGCGGCCGGTAGCAAAAAAAAAAAAAAAGTAGGGGGTTAGAGAAGGCCTGCATGCCAAATTGGACACAAGAAACACGCCCAACGGCAATCCATAAATAAAAGAACAGATTCAGAATGCAAATCAAATATCCACAGAGACTTGGATGGAATACATAACTCAGCATATATTACTGGTGGTTCGCGTCCTTGGTACATGCTTTTAGCAAAAAAAAAAAAAAAAAAAAAAGTTAAATTGGTTTGCTATTAAGCATACGACATACATCTGATACTTATAATCAACATAAATCGTTAGTATATAAAAATATTTATCAAGAATAAAAATTTAATTTGACTGTACTTTATTTCAAACAGGAAGAAATACATCAAAAGGGCAACGTCGGTAAACACAATACTTTTGACTTAAATTTGTAGATGTGTGAACAAATACGATCATTAGTCAAAGTGCACGATTCAGATATAAAACGAATCGTAGAAAGTCGCCCTAACGACGTGTAAAAAGCCTAAACTAAATCTGCCCAACTACAGTATAAGGATAATGATGCGAATATGTCACGTTTGTGGCTGCTCTATATAAACTTACGCGTTCAATGCCGTTTCAGAAAAGCGGGACGTGTATGGACGATTCCACTCATTTGCCACGAGGGAAGGGGATGTACTCAGGTTATACAGTACACAGTCACGACTTTCTAATAGCCTGGAAAGTGTTTGCGACAATGAAGCGACAGAGTCCACGACACTGTCGATTCATTTCTTTACAATCGACACAGGCTTTGGTGAACAAAGCAGTATTTTGTGTTTTCACAATCATTTACGTGCGCAGCAGTGATCGTGTCAAATAATATTTACAGCAGCATATGGACGTATAGTCCACCTTTAGCTTTATTGTTAAAGGATCGCTGACAGCATCGTAGAGGCGGGCTGACAATGGCAAGACTTCACAATTCCTGGAGCAAAGAGGCGTAGAATTCATTTGGCGGGCTCCGGCATTGTTCGCGCAGGACATCTCCAGCCAGACAACACGACCTTGACGCCACTGAAGGAGGCATGGCTAGGAACTGGCGAGATTACAATTCCTTTCGTCGAGAGGACGTACCAGGGTCGGAGCCAGGTTAAGCTGCTCCTGCACTGTAAAGAGGATTGCAACTGACAATACACACGTGACGATGTCACACAGTCATATCAAGCTACAGTATAATATGGCTATGTGTGATGCTCAGAGAAACTGGCTTGCAGCAGTACTCTTCCGTATGTTTAGGTACTCACAGTAAGCTCCTTACACGCTACTGTAGCTCCAGAGAAGGGCTGGGTCGTTCAACATCATTCTTGCTGCACTACTCTTGAAGGGGCCTTTCCACAGACACGTGAACGGCTAACACTACGTCACTTCTGACGTCGCGGGTGGGATGCATGCAGGAGAGCGGGCTGTGGAAAAGCCTTCTTTGATGTGCGGCGGGCGTGTGTGGAGGGATTCGTCTAGAGGCGATCCTCTAGGTATAGGTTGTTCACAGTAAAATGAGCACTTTTGAAAGACCTGCTTAAGAGCTACTTGTATACATGTTGTGTGTTCTTCCGCCTTATGTAAAATTAACATTGCCATGGGCCGCATCACTTTATTCATGCGTCGGTCAAGTAAAACTGAAATTATTACAAAAAGTAAATGTACAAATCTGCTCATTTTTACACTTCGATGTATTAAAAAAAATGAGACAAATAATTTAAGTTAACACAAATGGTTATCTAACACTTTTAATTCGACGTTAATATATGGAACTATTTATCCCGCCATCGTTACCAACTTTACTGGGCACATGTCACTCATTGCACCAATTAAAATACATGCAGGTAGGGGCAGTGACTTTTTTCTAAGGTTGATTTCAAGTGCTCACTTGATCGTGAACAGTCTTAGCTGTGCTTACAAACGAAAGATGCCGATGGAGGAACCCTTGTTCGGAGTGGGAAGGGACGCACAGCGGAAACAGCGCACCTGGCATTTGGCGAGTTTCCTCGAGCACCGACGAAGGAGACTTTTCAGACGTGACGCCTACGACGAGAAATGGTGAAAGACGGGAGCTGAGGTGGGGGAAGAGAAAAGAGGGGGGAGAAGAGAAAAAAAAAAGCCGGAGCCATCATTAAGTTTCACGCGCTGGAGCAGTGGCGTGCGGCGGAAGACGAGGAGTGAAAGGCAGAGAATTTCATCAGCCACATTAATGCCGGCGCCCGCCCGAAGACGAGGCGACGAATTCTTTTTACAATGGCCGTGGGAGGAGCAAATGGCGGAGACGACAGCTCGACAGCTATCCGTATCATTTACGTAACCGTCGCTCGGCTGGCGGCTGGGGGGGGGGGGTTGGGTTGGACGACGGCGAAGTTGTCAGCCGGCTGGAATATGATAAACAAGTGGGAGAGGCGGGGAAGACGGGGCAAGTTAGTCAAAGCTACGGAAGACTGGGTCCCTGGAGACAGCGGAATGTTTCCAGACCGTACTAACAAGCGGCGATGAAGGGGAAAAAAAGTTTCTGCGTAGCGAGTACAGTTCGCGCAGAAAAATGTAGATCGCTGCCTAGCTCGCGAATAAGCGACTGAGTGACTTGGCATTTTTCACTTCAAAAGGCTTTGGAATGCTTTCATTAATTTAATTAGCTAAGACAACAGTCCATGACTAACCAACTCAACTACACTTTCGTAATTTGACGAAGACTGTTATACTGTATCCGGCAGGTATCTGGGCGCGTGAGCTCGCTAGTCGTGTGGGGTTTCTCCTTTCCGGCGACCCCGCTTCTCCTGTTTTCGAGTTGAGACGCGCCCAGGAAACTGCCGGTAGCAGTATGTATTCTCTCAAGACCTCGCTGTACGTGCCGCCCGAATCTCTGTCATGCGCACTAGCTGTCTGAATACAAATTACAGACGTTCACTATTAAACTGCCGAATGCAGAGTGGCGCAAACAAGAAAGAAAATTAAATATGGTGGCGAAACCGAAATATAGTGTAAATTATTTTTATTTTGCACGGTGGGGGGGGGGGGGGTCAGGGGGGAGGGAACAACTGAACACTTTAACGATAATAAACGTTTAATGCCAGTCGATGAAATCTGTGTGGCAATACATCGAAAGCAACCAACCTAATTTATGTTTGAGTTTATCCTATTTACAAATTATAAGGAAAAAAATCAAGTTCAAACGACTGATTGGAAAGTGTTTCCCCAACCAAACGGAAACATTGAACTTACGTACTCGTGAAATAAGTCGAAAAAAAAAAAACTACAAAATAAATACCACATGAAAAGGAACACTCAAATATGCGTATAGTAGTTATCTACTATAGTACATACTTTATATATGCAAACATAACGTAACATGTTATTTTCAAGCAATTAAACAATGTAATTACTGCAGTTTAATTATTTTAGGTAAAAAATGTACAAGAATTAACGTCAGTGTGAGTAAAATGCAAAAAAGGAATACGAATGGCATATTTTGTGTATTAATCGATCGATCCGGCACAAAAATTATTCATGTAAACATTGCCTGGGAAAAAGCGAAACCTGTGTTTCTTACTGGCCAAATGGTACGCGTGCGCTAGTAAATCACGAGACATTGTTCGTGTTCATGCAGAAAAGCGTGCATAGGCTGTTCACGGTAAAATGAGCACTTTTGAAAGCCCTGCGTAAGATATACTTTCATACATGTTATGTGTTCTTCCGCATTATGTAAAATTAACATTGCCATGGGTCTCGTCACTTTACCCATGCGTCCGTCAAGTGAAACTACGAAATTATTAGAAAAATAAATACTACACAAATAAGCTCATTTTTACACTTCGATGTATAAAAAACTGAACGCGAAAGACATAAATTAAGTCGTCACAAATAGTTATCTAACACTTTTTATTCGACGTTAAGATAGAACTACTTCCCATCCATCGTTACCTACTTTACTGGGTGCACGTCACTCAGTGCGCCCATTAAAATATATGCAGGCAGGGTCAGTGACTTTTCGAACTGAATACATCTTTGAATTTACTACTGTAGTGGGAGGCAATCCAGAAATTCCGATGATGATAAAATCGGGGGATACAGTTTGGCATTGCAGCTCCGAATCTATCACCTACATTCAAAATTCAATTACACCACTCGATTGCCAAAGGATCAAAGAATATGTTACGTTGAGTGAGGACTGCAAGCATGGTGCGCTGCGGAAGAAGGTTTTTACTCGGGCGGGGGAGAGGTTGGCGAAACAATTTAGAGTTCGTTTCGCCGCGTCTCATAACTTCCGCGTAGTATAACTTTTGATTAGTAGAAGCTACGACTCTCGTCAAGATCAATCGATTGCGCGTATAAAAACATTTGTGTCGCGTGGTTATGGTGAAATTGTATAAGTTTAACGTAAAAAAATTAAGAAAACTTAACACAATTTCAGCTTATACTCGTTAAAAAGCCAAGTCGAAATACATAAATCGTATACGGTTGGAAAGAGCATCTCTAAACCAATCCAGTGATACCCATAAAACCCTATATGGTCGAGTGAAGCGGTGCCGGGAACGTAACATAAAAATTAAGTTGCCCGAGCGCGTCAACGTAGACGTATTCACGCAAAACAAACGGCCGTGTCCCCCAACACAGCCACACCTAATTTTTTCTAAGGTTCATTTCAAAAGTGCTCACTTTATCGTGAACAGCCTTCACTTTCCTTTGCAGAACATTCACGGCTACAGTTGAGAAGAGTCTACTCCGAACGCCAACAACGTCTGAGAATATGAAGAACAGACTGTAACAACTGCACTGATGAGAGCTCGCATCTTCGTGCCGCTTTTCCAACAGACAAGAAATTATCTGCAACAGCTTAAAGCGCTACTGAGTCGAGAGTAAAGGGCGCAGCAACACACGTAAAGCGTAACATGCGCTTCTGTCACCAGTAAAACTGCCTTGTAACTGTGACAACAGCAAGTGAAAAAATGGCATGACAGGAGACATGAAGTACAGCCTCTGCGCGACTGAACCCACGAATCCCACTAGACTGCAGACTTTCTTTAAGAGGACTATCTACTGGAACTTTTTCTGTGAAATCTTTGTTTGCGCGAATACGCATATCTCGGTAAATTATTGTTGTGAAAATACGACTTTTTGTCAGAAAAAGGTAAAAAAATATACATATCTATGTACCTGTCTTTTTTACTTTTATCATATTAAGTGTAATAATGGAGAAAAAAATTCGGTAAAATTATAAAGTATTTCATTTTTAAAGCTTGCCTACGATTATACGAACGTATAATATTATCTGTGGGTTTCCATTGTGTGCAATAAAGTACCACTGATAGCAGATGTAATTTGCGCAGTACAGCATTTTGACGGAAAAAAACTGCACGCCTTGCGCGTAGGAGCGATGAGGCGCTAGGGGCGCGTGTTAGTGTCGCCCGTATCGTTCCCTCGCTTCTTGGCCTTGAACGTGCGTCTACGCAGGCTCATTTAAGTCTTCCTTTACACGGCCGCTCGGAATTATTAATGGATCTGTGCTGCGCAGTTTTGGAAAACGAATGGATAGGAAATCTCACCACGAAAATTTTAGTGGCCCAGTGGAGGATGAAACAGGAACCAGAACACAAATAGAAGAAAAAAAAACCTCCCCACTCCACGGCACATCATCACGCCAGACTGGGGAACTTGGCTGACAGGAACCTAAGTTCGATACGAGAACATCAGAGGTGGGAGGCAGCAAACGTTCACGTCGATCATCAGTGACTCTATAATGTTGTTAATATATTCCTGGAAACGTTTCGTTTGACATAGTTGTTTGAATGAGAAGAAACAAGTTTGCAACTCGGCCCACATGGTTTGTTTTATGTAAATTCATGTGGCCTAACGAAGTAGTTTCGTCTTGCTGCATTACACATTTTTTTTTTTTTTTAAACATCCAAATATTAGTTTAGGCGTGTTCGGCACAGACGAACCTGTGTTTGGGGGTGAACTGTGGCAGAGTGGCTTCTCGCGATACGGGATCCATTCCGGAGCCACAATTCCATGCCCCTGTCCCTCATTCCACGGGCCGTCACCTGGGGGAGTCAAAGGTTCTCTCCAGTCAAAATCGCTACGGCGTCACGCTTTTGTGGCCGGCTAGGTGACGATTCTACCCCAGGAGGTAACGTGCGGTTCGGAATAGCCATAACCAGGAAGTCCGTGCATTAACACTGCGACGTGACGCCCAAACCCTGCCCGACGTTTCCTTGTACGAGTTAACCAGCCCACAGGTGCTCCTCGACACGCGTGATTTACATGCACGGAAGGGAAACACACAGCCGCACGTGGAAAACACGTGGCGGTATGTCAGCTGCAAGAATCTCAGGAGGGAGGAAGAGAGGGGAAGAGGAACGCCCTCGGCGGCCGCACTCTCTGCTTCAAACACGAGATGACAATTCAATCTCGCCAGTCGTGACCCTGCATCCACCGCCCTTGGAATATGCATGAGGGGTGGCCAAGAGAGGCAGGACGGGGTCGTAGACTCGGTCCCGGCAGTTCCGCTGAGGTTCAAAATTCTTTATTAGCATCATCGCGCACCCCCCTCTGCCGCTCCAGTTTCTCCCGTACCTCTCTCACGACAAACCGCATCGCGATAACGCTCGCTCTCACGACACGCTATTTCCCGTGAACACTCCCGGGGCGACTTCCAACTCTTTCCCTGCGAAAACCACTCCACGTCCCCCGCGCCATTTGAAATTCAAACGAGTTCTTTTCTCGCCGGGGAGGCATCCTTCAAAAGTTGGGTAAATTTGGCTAATTTTCCCCGAGATCGCGAGAAGTCTCAACGCCGCCCCCCCCCCCCCCCCCCTCGGCCCACTCGGGCGACGTGAAACCATCGGGCGCTCTCTTGGGGCTAGCAGAGCGGGGAGGTCGTCGTCGGCGACTCCTTGCCCTCGCGGCTGCCAAGCGATCAAGTTTTTAATAGATTCCAACCGTTTCTATTACGTGTAATGCAAGCCTTACCGTGGCCGACTGCTTGGACGCTTTAAACAACGCAGCGTGAAAATGGTTCATGTCGTTCATTGCTCACCGATGTATGTAAGTATTCTTTAAAAAGCAAACAATGACTGGAAACGGTGTTTTCACCGTTATTTTCGATAATACAATTACGGTAGACCTGTACGGACGCGCCAGAAACTCCATGTTAGGAGTGCTGATTAAAGTCTCATATACGAGAGACTGAAATATTTTTGTACCTTTACAAAGAAAATCTTTGGAAACCTAGTAGCCAAGAAAATCCTTTGTAAAACTACATACAGTTTTTTTGTAAAATCTGCAAAACAGGTATTTGTAATATTACAAATGATAGCCTTGTATTAAAACTTACATTATTGAGAAGTGTACATACAATAATTTTTTCTTCTAGAAAACAAATGTGATGAACTAATAGCAGAGAATGACTCTCCCTCTCTCTCTCTCTCTCTCTCTCTCTCTCTCTCTCTCTCTTATATATATATATATATATATATATATATATATATATATAATTTCAAGATATAGTTTACATAAAAAAATCCACTTAAACAGCACAGGGACTAGTGCCCGCACACTTAACAACAAGACCAACTTGACTTAATGAACGTAACACTTATTTTTATTATGTCTGCAAGTACCTACAAAATATGAATGAGATTATTTGATTAAGGAGAATATATTTATTTAATTTCAAGAGTTCAGTTATTGAGTTGAGAGATTTAACGGCTCTCAACAAGGTCTTGGAGTCTATTTAACATTAACACTTAATGAGTAATACGGTAACGTTTTATTGAAATTGTCGTTTTATTCTGATTATTTGAGTTGTTTTAAGTGTTTTACGTTATTCAAATTTGCAATACATTTCTTTTTGCACGCAACTACAATTTACATCACCCATATTCTTTTTTGCACGAAGAGCTAAATGTGGTTTGTTGAATGTCCGCCACGGGTCAGTATATAGTGCAGACATTACTTGGGGTCTATTACAAACACGGCCCTTGTAGTTTTACGAACGAGTAGTTTTACAAGACAAATATTTGTACTGTTACAAACATTTGTAAAATTACAACATTTGTTGTACAGTGTACAGCCGCGTCGCAGACGGATATACTGAAAGCCAGTTCAGTCGTCTGCATGTTTGTAGAGGCGACAAAGCATGTCTCTGTCGCTCTTAATGCTCTGGCACATCTAAAACTCCATCTCGCGAAACATCTTACACGTGGGGATGTTTGTGCGGATAAGATGTGGCAATAAAGTCAAACTTGTCAAATGTAACGCGACACTGCAAATTACTATTTGCAAACATTAAACCTGTACTTAAAAGTTCCGGAAATTTCACATACTATTTCTGCTCGAATAGCGCACTAATAAAAGATTTAAAAAAAAGTGTTCACCACTATTTTGTTAGAAAAACCACGCCCTTAGAAAAACTGTGTATAAGGCAAAATTCGCACCTAACTATTCAGATGTATAGGCTGTTCACGGTAAAATGAGCACTTTTGAAAGCCCTGCTTAAGAGCTACCTGTATGTAGAGTGTGTATTATTTCGCCTTATGCAAGATTAACATTGTCATGAGCCTCATCACTATGTTCAAACGCCGGTAAAATAAAACTGTTAAAATTATTAGGAAAGTAAAATATTTTACAAATATGGTAATTTTTTACACTTCGATGCGTTTTAAAAAAACACAAAGGGGAAGAAATAATTTAAGTTATCACAAATGGTTGACTAACACTTTTTATCCGACGTTAAGGTATGGAACTACTTTCCCTACATCGTTATCAACTTACTGGGCGAATGTCACTCAGCTGGCCCGTTAAAATAGTATATGCAGGCAGGGGCAGTGACGTTTTTTCCTCACCTGCTTAATTTTTATATTGTTATCGTATTTACACATTTCACGCTTATGTAGCCACATAAGTGTTATCGGTGGATAGGTAATAAAAACGTGATAAAAATATAACTTAGCATTTAAAATGTGAAAAAAGCATGTTACATTTAATATTGAATATCATATTTAGTACTTTTTATTGAAAGACAATAAATAACGATGCGATATTCCGCAGTGGCCTATACTGATCACTGAAGTTTTCGGACGTAACGGAAAAAAAAAGTATTTTATTATTTATACATGTGCGAATATTCTCACTAATATTGTAACTGTACTACAAGGGAGTGCATAGTGAACAATATCAAATCTGTATAGCGGATAAAATAAAGTCGTATCATAGATATCGGACTATTTCGATAATTTTTTTTTCTTCAAAATGTCAGAAATTGAACATTACTGTCGTAATTTTAATCTTAACCTCTAAAATACGTTCTTCACTGGTTAAACACTCCTCATTCATGATTAATGACCACAGCGAACATTTATTTCATCAACCACCATTGCTAATATATTGAGATTCACCGGCTTTTACAACATAGCAAGTAAGAGATTTCAACTTAAAAACGGCACCTTACCAACCACCAATGGAATGCGCTATTCACAACTGTCCCTGGAAATAGTGCCCGTTCTTCGGGATTATTCAGAGCCTTCGAGTCGACCGACTGCAGCGTGGACCGTACAGTAGAGACTATTTCCATTGGGCAGGCCCATTGCTTTCGTGGGGATAAAAGCGGCAGTGGAATACAAACGATGGTAAACCTTACTGGCGGAAACGGCGCACGGCGAACAGAGGGGCAGGAGAGAAAGGAGTGGTCAGATCAGGTAGTGTCGATCGGAGAACTCGTTTCGCAGCCGAAAAAAAATCGGCGGAGGAAACGGCATCGCGGGAAAGAGCGCAGAGTCCCGCACAAAGTACAAGGTGATCGGGGAGAAACGAACGAGTAAAGGCGTGAAAGACACCAGGAGCGAGCCCGACCCTCAAGGTCATCAAGTCCCTGTCTTGTTTACATTGTGCTATGGTTCGCGTGAGACTGAAACACGATCATGTGTTGCAAGATACACGTTCATATAGGCACAGGTCATACATATAATGTTTCGCAACAAATGATTATAATATTAACGCCAAAATTAATCAAGAGTATTGTAAAAACAAAAAAAAAAATTATACAGTACGAATTTAAATCATGCAATACAATGACTTTAGTTACAGGGTAAAATGAGCACTTTTGAAAGACCTGCTTAAAATCTACTTGTATGCACGTTGTGTATTATTCCGCCTTTTGTAAGATTAACATTGCCGTGGGTTTCGTCACTATTTATGCGTCGGGTCAAGCGAAACTGTGAAATTATTTGAAAAAATAAATATCTAACATAACTGCTAATTTTTACTCTTCGATGCATTAAACAATTAACAGAAAGCGAAATAAATAATTTAAGTTATCATAAATGGTTACCTAACACTTTTTATTCTACGTTAAGATACCGAACTACTTCCCATCCATCGTTACCAACTTTACTGGGCGCATGTCACTCACAGTGCGCCCGTTAAAATATATGCAGGTAGGAGCAGTGACATTTTTCTGAGGTTGATTTCAAAAGTGCTCAGTTTTTCGTGAACAACCTTTATATACTACAGCTTCAGAATTACTAATACTTCTTCAAATTATGCCCATCCAACAAGAAATTAAATGTAATTGAATTCTTCCCATGCGAGCTTCATCAACAATTTTAATATCTGAGTTTTGAGCTCTTAAAACTAGGTTGTCTTGGTTTTTCTTGTTGAAATAATAATTCAGGATCTTCGTTTCTCTCCATAAGTCCGAGACGTAGTGTGTCGCACTGTAAGCGAGATTACAGCCCGCACAGTAGGTCCGCACAGCGGGTTGCGTTGATACGACGAGCAGGCGCCAGATTGTAAAGACCTGCTCGCCTGTCGACATCAGCGACGTCACAAAAGTCGGAAGGGCGAATGGGTAGAGAAACTGAAGACAAATCACTGCCGAAAGATAACAAATAATATTGCAAAAAAAAACCTCTATTTTCGTTATGACGACTCACAGCATCTCGTCACGTATATGTAGCTTCACCGAAGGAGATCGACAAAAATCTAAAAGGATAGTTGAAAGAGAATTACTGGCTGTACTTATGGCCGATTTAACACCCTTTCCGATGAACTCCGCTGTGTGTACAGAATGTCCCAGTAAGACATACGGGTTTCAAACCTATGTAGCGAGACAGTAGGTTAAGTGATAAACGAAATAATACCATAATGGAAAGCAGTTTGCTTACCATTTGGCATACAGATGCAACTTTTAGAAAAATTACATCACTGAAGTGGACACCCTGGTCGAATAAACTCGCGAATTCTGCGCACAAGATCTTCCATATCTCGCTCTAGTAACTGACGATTCTGTTTCCCCCACTTCAGCAACAATGTGTTCGTTTAGCTACTGGATGTTTCGGGGTTCGGTAGCGTAAACATTAGACTTGTTCGGGCGCTGTTAGGTCCGGGCACCTCGCTGGCCAGTTGATGTCTCCACGCCGTGGATTTACACGCCCTGGAGAAAGTCCACGCACTACACCGCAGTTCACAATCTTCGTCAACATCACGAAACTCCAGTAACGAAAGCACCTGTTGGTAACAGGCTGGTGTCACTGTTACAATTCGATCGCTCTCTTCAAAAAGGCATGTCCCGATAGTGGTGAAAGATGAAACTCCACACGTAACGGTTACTTTAGAGCAATGTAATGCGATGTTGACTACGGCACACTGAAATACTAAACTGCAAAGATGGCTGCTTCCCACTATGCGCGTGTTCCTCACTAGGCCCCACACATTCTCAAATTGCACGCATTCCATATCAGCCACTATTGGGACGACCGATATCTATATTTCTTCTGGGTTTCTCGGCGAATATGGCCGACATCAGAAATTTTTAAATCCACCTAGTATCTACGTATATTTGATTTGTTACCGAGGAAAATCTAGATTAATAGTTTCTTATGCGTTAATCGTCAGTTATAGAGGAGCTCTTTCGTTCGGCACAAAAATCAGCTCGCTGCCACGTCGGCGTGGCGAGATACGGGCATACTGGCCGGGAATTTCCACACACGCCCAACATGACCGCCCATGCGCATGTTCGGCGCCCACTCTAGGTCATGCTGACATTGATCGAACGAGACCACATTTGTTTCAATCGTGTTATTAAAGGCTGTTCACTCACAAAGTGAGCGCTTTTAAAATCAACCCTGGAAAAAAGTCACCGCTCCTATCTGCATATGTTTTAACGGGTTCACGGAGTGACATGCGTCCAGGAAAGTTGGTAACGATAGAGAGTAAGTAGTTCCATATCTTAACGTCTAACTAAAAGTGTTAGGTACCAATTTGCTGTAACTTAAATTATTTATTTCGCACCTAAGTGTAAAAATTAGCACGTAAGTATGATACATATTTTTCAAATTATTTCACAGTTTTACTTGACCTACGCATGAATAAAGTGATAAGGCCCATGCCAGTGCTAATTTTGCATAACGCGGAAGAATATACAACGGGTATATAAGTAGACCCTAAGCAGAGCTCATTTTGCCGTGAACAGCCTGTAGTTGCAATGTCGAGATCGATTACCCTGCAAACACTCCTGGATGTGCCGGTCTGGTTTTTAAAGATGCATTCACGTCAAAAAGTCACACGAACTTTAGATTCCTCCTAAGAAAGGTGCACAATGCTGTATTCCCCTACACATGTGCCTGAGCTATTTAAGGAGCGCAACGTGAGAATCGCAACACGACTCGAAGGTTTCTTCACACGTTTTGAATCAAACATTTGGAAGATCACCCCATGTATGACGTGCTTGCAAGTTTTCTAAATGTGACATGAATCACACACGTTTTATACTTGTTTTAACATACAAGTACCCTATATTTGAATAAATTTAACTTACACTTATATTTTATCTGTAAATTATAGTATTAAATTTATGATTAACATGAATAAAACGGGAAGAAATTAAGGTATGTTGGTAATGCCTAGTATGAAATAGTTCTTATGCAAAATATTATTACACTGAGTGCGCACGAATGCGGTGCGTTGTCCCTTTGGTGTAATTTTCCAGACTCGGTAAGGCTTTGTTTGCAAGGGGCGGAGGAATATCCCGAACGTGGAACGTCATCAGGGCTTTAGAAAAGTCGGAAGTAACAGTGAATGTATTACGGCTAAGTTGAGTCCCGCGGCGGTCGAGCCTATGACACGCGGCCTGTGGCTGCATCGCGGGCAAGGGATCTGCACACGGAATCTCTCACCACAGACCCAGGACGTGTATTCACGCACGCAGAGGCGGGATATACGCACGCGCCGGTATGTTGGCTGCGAGTGTACCCCGCACCGCGAGCCAATCAGAGCCGGTAACACATTCCCACGGCTGCTGCTCCACGGGCGGCACCCCAGCTGCGATATCGCCCTCGCCGCTGATTGCACGGCTCCGGCACTGGGGGGTCGTTAATTACACGTTACATTCGATAAGAGCCGCCTTGCGGGTCTGAAAATCCATTATTTCTAAAAACCACTTGGAAAAAAAATTATACATTTCACACAGTTTTACTACATCTCAATCGACTAGGAGTTTAAGGCGAATTAATCTTCTTCAGCATCAGTAAAGTGTAGGGACCTGCAAAATTCGCGTTATTTTTTTTTGTATCAAGCTGAAATTCACAGTACTGCCTATATTCGAGCCGGCGTCGTTTCTCCATTGGCTGCTGCCTAGATGTGAAGTCACTCCGTTTCTGAGCGAACTGCACGTGAACTGGGCAAACGACTGTGAAGTGTTCGTTTATTGGCGCAGAGTTACCCAGGACGTCTCAAATAAAGTATGGTCCAATGAAAAACGTATTGCGATGGTAGAATTGTTTTAAGTTTAGAATTTTCCTCAAATAATAATGCGAATTTTGCAGGTCTCTAGTAAAATGTGTTATCCGCGCCATTTCGTTCGTTCTGAGCAACAAACAAAAAAATTGTTAAAAAGCAGGTATATTAAACAGCCTAAACGTTAAGGGTGCCAACTGTCCTTACCCACAAATTAAACGCAGAGGCTCAGTTGCTTAGTTATCATTTAAAAACTGTACATTATCTGCTTACGAAAATTTTCATATCTCGTTACTGTTCCCCGTTTTCTGTTTCAGACTCTATAATGTGCTTTTCTTTAAGTGAAAAAGGGCCGATACGAGTGTTTTGCAACCTTTAAAGTATGCAAAATGCAGTGCAGGCTACTTAACATAGCATAAGAACTATCAGTACACATTTGTCTTCACTAGTACAACATAGAACGATATTGTCATCACTAAAAAAAAAAAAAAACCTACGAAGCGAGTCGACGAAGGGAAAACTACACGCCAGTTCAGTGCCTTGTGCGTAGAGGCGAACTGATATTCTATGCGCGTGCCCAGGTCTCCCTTAACACTCCCGCGCTTCTAGGCCCCGGACAGGCAGTCAGACGGCTCCCTTAAAGCATCATTTATAGAACACACAATGTACGACTTTTACGTTCAAAGGGAATGGAGAACGAATACAAATTAATGTTAAAACGCAAGTACTGTACTTAAGTCCCAGCATGTTTAATACCCTGCTCAATATAGGTTATCTCATATAAAGTGAGATTAGGCCCACTTTCAATAATATATTAATATGCATAAATAACCCACAGTCAATTTACTTTTGGTGCAAAAATATTTCAACTGCCTTGGTTAAATCACAGACCTACAAATTAACACACGCACCCACGCACCCACGCGCGCGCGCGCGCACACACACACACACACACACACACACACACACACATACATATGTATATATATATTACTCGTTAAACACAAGTAAGTATTCCAAAACTTTGTAGAACGTGACTTTTCTCAAACATAACCTGACAAATAAGTATTAAAACTGTTCTAAATACGATATATCGTATTTTCGTATTGAACTACGGTTAAAATAAGTATAAAAACATATTATTTTAGTTACTACAGCTTGAAAGAAGAAATAATATACGTATGAACTTCCAAGACAGAAAATACGTAACTGACCCGAGATTTAAATCAGAACTTGAGACGTCCTGTTTCTCATTATAAAAAAAAAAAAAAATCTTTACATTAATAAAGAACATGAAGATTTTTTAAATTTCTAACTTTTTGGCTGTTAAAACTGAAATGATTTTAATTTGGGAAAGTACAAAGGTAAAAATCATTATAGTATATTCATTTTACAGTGCTTAATCATCGCAGAAATTACCTTGCTATTCGATGTAAAAACAGCAACTTTTCTTCGAAAACAGGAATCATTTGGTAGCCGCTATTCGACATCTATAACCCTTTCAGTCACAGTTTCCTCTACGTGGGAGGTTGCACATGAAGTGGCTTGGATGGCCCGCACTGTACAGCTTGAATGGCCCGCACTGTACACAGCAGAACATACCGTCCAATGAGAAAGGTTCCCTACGTGTGGCAAGACATCATTCGCTGCTGATACTAGGTTCCGTAGCCTCATAAACCAATGCTGAACAGATAGATTTCTATTGGTCCCGATGTAAGACAAAGCGTCGTCTGGATACCAGTACAGTTCCTAACAAAAGATTTGTTTGCTGCAATGCCTAAAATTATATATTTATTTTTGAGTGAAAGCGATAAGCGGCTGTTACGTCTCTATGGCGACATCTCTGAAACTTGGCAACTCAGCAGGACGCCAACTCGTTCAGTCTCCACGTCCATGATCGTGGAAACGTTGCACATGAATCATACTTATGACCTGTACTGTACACAGTAAGGCATCACTGTCCAGTCTTCCTTGTGGCTGATATGATTTGTGGAAATTCCTACACCTGTTTGACGTTATGGTTAATGTTTACATCGTCTAACATGCAGAAAGTTGTTCATTGGCTGCAAGACATGGGCTGAAAAAAAAAGTACAGTTCGCACCGCAAAATTACGTGCATGCAACACTTTAATTCGGAAATGTATGTGTGACCGAATGATTTAAGTGGATGGCTCTGCCCACACCACGGCAAAGACCGTAGTGGCTTATTTCCAGAAAGAAATTTCGCTGATTGGCAGTGAATGGGCTTGTTAGCCAGAAGTGATAGGCGTCTCGCGTTGAGAAGTAACGCCGTTTTGCTTTCCGCCTTAACCTCTACCCTCCTCCCTCCCCTTACTATCGACCAGGTAGCCCCTTGCGAGCCAAGCGTCCTCCGAGGTGAAACACCAGCGGGAGGAGCACAAGCTCCCGTCATTAGCGCGGCTAATTAGCGCTTGTAATCACGCCTCTTACGCTATTAATTACCCCCTGCGTGGCGCCGGCCGTCGCCTCGGCGAATGGATACGCGTGCGGCTAAGAGAACTCGAAAGGGCGAAAAGGGTCGTACCACAGCTCCGACCCCTGGAATCAATGACCTGCGACCGCAGCGCCGCGTTGACATACGACCCTTCTTCAACTCCGAGTTAAACAGCACCGCGTGTGGCCAGCACTTGGGTGGGCGACCACCGAGGACCGCCTGTGCTGTTCGTAGACACGCCACGAGCAGTTGGGAAAAGCATACCAGCTCTCGGGTATGCGTTGTTCACGGTTAGGTGAGCACTCTTTAAGGCCCTCACAAAACGCATTTACCCCTGATAAATATATTTTATTGCAGTCTCAGACGTCACCTTTTAAGGGTGATGAAATGTACACACTGTGTTTATTAGTCATATTGCAATCTTTACCTTAAAAAGTAGCGGAAAGGTAGAAATTAATTGAAAGGAAAAATTCAGCAGGGCCTTAAAAAGTGCTCACTTTACCGCGAACAGCCTATATACGGAGGTGGGTGTGAAGCCCTCGGACCTTAAACTCCGCAAAAGGGTTGCATTTATTTTCGGAATAAGGGACTCCGAGGGCTGCTCATCCCTCGACGAGTGAAAGCAGGTTGACGATCATCGTGAAATAGCGACTGAATGTAGAGTCTGTTCGTGGTTTCTTCGCACTTTTCGAATCTAATATTTGAAAGATCACGCCGTGTACATGGCATGATTGATTGTTTACTAAACGACATATATCACAAACGTTTTATATTTCTCTCAAGATGAAGGCATCTTATTCTTTATAATTAGAAATTTCACTTTCATTTTATCTATAAATTATAATATTTATATTATAATTAATACGAATAAAAACAGGGAGAAACAAATATGGGATGATAATACCTAGTAAGAAATAATTTTTGTGGAAAATACTATTATAGGCTATTCGCGATAAAATGAGCACTTTTAAAAGCATTGATTACGCTCTACTTGTATGCAAGTTGTGTATTCTTCCGCTTTATGTAAGATTAACATTGCCGTGGTCCTCATCACTTAATGCATTTATCGGTCAAATGAAACTGTGAAATTACTACAGAAGCAAACAGTCAACAAATCTGCTCATTTTTACACTTATATGAATTAAAAACACAGAAAGCGAAATAAATAATTTAAGCTATCAGAAATGGTTGCCTAAAATTTTCATTTCGACGTTAAGATACGGAACTACTTCCCAACCATCGTTGCCAACTTGACTGGGCGCATGTAACTCTGTGCGCCTGTTAAAATCTATACAGGCAGGGGCAGTGACCTTTTTCTAAGGTTGATTTCCAGTGCTCACTTTATCGTGAACACCGAGTGCACACGAATGCGGTGCACTGTCTCTTTAGTGTAATTTTAAAGACTAAGATAGGCTTTGTTTGTCTGAGGAGGAGGAATATACTGGAAACATAACTCCAGCAGGGCTTCAGAAAAGTTGGAAGTAACCATAAATGGAATACACATTTTGAAGGCCTTGCTTAGTTTATTCTGTCTGCAACCACGCATTAGTCCACAGCCAGGGGTATAGGCTGTTCACGATAAAATGAGCGCTTTTGAAAGCCCTGCGTAGTATCTACTTGAATGCACGTTGTGTATTCTCCCGTCTTATATAAGATTAAAATTGTCATGGGCCTCATCACTTTATTCAAGCGTCGGTCAAGTGAAACTGTGGAATTATTAGAAAAGTAGATATTTTACAAATCTTATATTTTTACACTCTGATGCATTAAAAAAAAACATACAGCGAAAAAATAATTAAGTGAGCAGAAACGGTTAACTAACACATTTTATTCGACGTTAAGATAGGGAACTACTTTCCCATACATCGTTGCCAACTTAACTGGGCGCATGTTACTCAGGGCGCCCGTTAAAATATATGCAGGTAGGGGCAGTGACTTTTCTAAGGTTGGTTTCGAAAGTGTTCACTTTATCGTGAACAGCCTTTAGCAAATGATTCTGACCAACCCCATTTATAAGATTCCACGCTACCGTCGACACCGTTGAGATGAACTCGTACAAAAAAAAAAGTCAATAATTAGAAGCCATGCATCTTTTAATAATGCGCTTCAGTCGTTACAGTAAAACAAAATCGAATTGCAGAGATATTTTTTTTGAAGCTCAATATCCAAAGCGTTCATTCGACCTGTGAACCAGTCATAGCAAAGATGCGTGCGGAATTCCCGCTCAGCACTCCATCGCGCTTCATTCGTAACCTGGGAGAACACGAAGTTACGACAGGACACTCGCACAGAGCGTCGGCAGTAAACGAACCTCCTGGAGGGAGGGGGTGAAAAAAGACGCACCACCCGCTGCCGCCAGTTAGCGGGCCGTAAACGTGCGCCGGGGCGCGGAAAGCGGGCAGCAGGGGGCGATGTGTGGGCGTCGCTCCAAATAGGTTTCCGATAAGCGCCGCTGGGCAGCGCCGGCCACGGAGGCTGTTCTCCAGCGCCGGCACGAGCCGGAGATACTCCAATTTCGCTGTGCTGCTGTCTGAAAACCAAATGATTCCCCACTAAATCTGATATAGCTACCACTGCAAAGTACATTCAGTAGGTAACAAAATATCTCTATTCAAATACCACTCCAAGATCAGGGAACTGCTTTTCCAAAACCAAACGCTACCACACCGAATCTATTGATTCCTAAGAAAAAATAGTTTAATGTGTAACAGAAAATCTTAGGTCAAGTATGCAAAATTTTCAAGAAAAAATTGGTTTTGGCTTTGTTTGGGGACACGGCCGTTTGTTTTGCGTTAATACGTCTACGTTGACGCGCTCGGACGACTTGATGGTTTGTTTACGTTCCCGGCACCGCTTCACTCCATCAAATGGGGTTTTATGGGTGTCACTGGATTGCTTTTGAGACACTCTTTCGAACCGTGTACTATTTCTGTATTTCGACTTGGCTTTTTGACGAGTATAGGCCGACATTGTGTTAAATTTTCTTAATTTTTACATTAAACTAATACAATTTCATCATAACCACGCCACACATGGTTTTATACACGCAATCGATTGATCTTGACGGTTGATTGAAACTTAAACAAGCGTCATAGCTTCTCCTAGTCAAAATTTATACTACGCCCCCCTCCACCCCCCCCCCCCCAATGCCTCGCGCGATGCTTCACAGTCTTCACTCAACGTAAGACATACTTCAATCCTTTGGCATCCGAGTGGTGTAATTGAATTTGTAATGTAGACGATAGATTCGGAGCTGCAATGCCAAACTGTGTCCCCCGAGTTTATCATCGAATTTTCTGCATTGCCTCCCACTATGGTCGCAAATTTAAAGACGTACTCACATCAATATAAAATTTGTATAGTGTAATCGCCCTTTCAAAAATGACTCCAGTTTCGGTACACTACTGTCTCAAAACCAAATGATGTCCCACTGAATCTGCTATATCTCTGCAAAGAGCATTCAGTAGATAACAAAATATCTCTATGCAAGTATGCAGTACAAATTAAATTTTCAAGAAAAAATATTTTTCTGTCAAGTGTTGCTGAACTTCCACATATTCGACTGTTCACGTGCAACTTATCTGTAGGCTTTTCACGGTAAAGTGAGCACTTTTGAAAGCCCTCTTGTTTGTAATAATAGTCAATAAACGTATTTTATTTTAGCCTTAGACGCTAGCTTCAGAGTGCGATGAAATGTGCCTACAGCCTGTATTCATTACTTACTTCGCAATACTTTGTTCAAAAGGTTGTTAAAGGATTAAAAAAATGGCTGCCTAAAAATAGCTCACTTTACCGTGAACGGCCAATATCTGTCTATATAGGTATGTATAGCCTGTTCAAGGTTATAAACCTTTGAAAAATGTGACTGCCCCTGCTTGCATATATTTTTAACGGGCACACCAACTAACCTGCGCCCAGTTAAGTTGGTAACGACGAAGGGAAGTGGTTCCATGTATTAAAGTTGAATGATAAGTATTAAGTTTACAGTTGTGAATAATAATACGCTTTGTTTTGCTTCACGTTTTCTAATGTATATAAATACGCTTTGTTTTGCTTCATGTTTTCTAATGTATATAAATACGCTTTGTTTTGCTTCATGTTTTCTAATGTATATAAATGCCAGTAGTAGAAAATTTGTAAAACGCTTAATTTTCTAATAATTTCACACCTTCGCTTGAGAGACGCGAAAAAAAAGTGTGTATTTATTAACACGTACGCAAATAAACCACCAAAAAAAAATCTGTAACAAATTATCTAATCCAAAAATTACGAAATGAACATTTTAAAAATAATGGTAGTGTAAATAGATTTAAAGAATTAAATATCCCATTGAAAAAAAAAAAAAGTTGGTCTTCCGCTAAAAACATGGAGTATTGGATGCACGATTTTGTGACAACCGAAAACCTTAGATTAAAATTGCAATATCACTATATCAACTTGGATTCATATAAATGTTACCAGTGGAGAGGGAAGGCGTAATAGCAGAACGCAGTTCCAATAGTTCAAAATATTTCAATCTGGTTTCATTTCGTTCAATTAATTTTGGTAGAAACATTTTTATACCAAACCAACCCCTTTTTTAAATTCATTTGCCAAACAAAACATTTAAGACCAAAAATATTACATGAAAATAATAGGTGCGAATATTTCAGGCAATAGCCGTCAGATTGCTTTATGTTCAACAATGTTTACTAACAATAACTTGGGCACAAACAAAAGTATTATATATTTAAAAAATTATAATATTTTCTGTAAAGAAACAATGTCAAGTTAAAAATTCTCTTCGTAAATTCCTCGGAAATATTTTATAGCTCGTCTTGACTAGAATAAAATTATTATTTAACGTATTCGAAATTGCAATTACACACGTAATCTCAGAGTAAAACAGATCCATACGGTTCCACCAGCATGTTTAGAAAAAACATGAGAAATCTCTTAAATTTTGGATTTAGCTAATTACATTTCGTATAAACCATTGTTTGCAATAAAAATCCGTCGATTTGACTTTCTGCACCATTACATGAAAAACATCACTTAATGAGAACAGCAAGCACTTATCCAGTGTTTAAAAATTTCGTGGTACTAGTGTACAAAAATTAAATCCAGAAATTTGTCAGCCTTCCTCCATAATCCATGCTGGTTTCCAAGAAAACTACTAAGAAAATAATATGAACAAAAAAATTAAAATGGAATAATAAAATACAAATATTCGCGCAAAAAAAAAAAAACAACCAAATAGTTAAGAAGCAAATTTCAAGCAAAAATAACTATGCAAAAATTAAGCAAAAAAACTGCAATATTTATGCATATATACAAACAAAACTTTATTACACAGCTATTGTGTGGTCGCGGGCCGCCTACAGTGCAACAAGCAAATCTGGGTACTGTTGACATATAGTCTATTCGCGGTTTCGTCACACTTTTTGAATCGAACTTTCGAAAAATCAGCTCATGCAAGACATGTCTGGTTGTTTCGTAAACATGTTACGTATCGAAACGTTTTATACTTGTCTTAACATAAAAGTACCTTATTCTTGGTTAAACTTAACTTTTATTTATGTATTTGTTTTTTATAAATTATAATATTTCATTTATACGTCATATGAATAAAAATAGTGAGGAAATAGGTGTGTTGTTAATGCCTGTTAATAAATAGTTCTCAAGAAAAATATAATGAAACTGAGTGAGCACGAATGCTTCCCTTTGGTGTAATTTCCTATCCTTGGTAAAGCTTTGTTTGCATGATGCGGAGCGATATCATGGACGTATAACTTGAACAGCGCTTCAGAAACGTTTGAAGCGACATGTCAACCAAGGCTGTTCAAGATAAAGTGAGCACTTTTGAAATAAACCTTATAAAAAAGTCACTACCCCAACCTGCATGTATTTTAACGGACGCACTGAGTGACATGTGCCCAGTAAAGTTGGTAGTGAATGATGGAAAGTAGTTAAATATCTTAAAGTTGAACAGAAAGTGCTAAGTAACCATTTGTCACAACTTAAATTATTTATTTCGTTTTCTGGTTTTTTAGTGTAACAAAGTGTAAAAAGACCAGATTTGCAACATATTTTATTTTTCTAATAATTCCGCAGTCTGACCTGACCGACGCATGGTAACTTTACATAAGGCGGAAGAACACACAACGTGCATACAAGTAGATCTTAAGCAGGGATTTCAAAAGCGCTCATTTGTCCGTGAACCGCCTATAGACTATAAAACTCAGTCCCACACTCACCGTCTTATCTGCAGCTGGAGGTGTTAAGATGCTGGTATTTCAAACAAACAACGTGGTATCCGCATGACGCAATGGCCAGTCCTCCCGGAGTATCGGTGAGCTGTGGCTTAATAATGTTCAAGAGTGGTAATTCTTGTCTAAAATATTTGTAAATTTACCGTATCAGTGTATATGTAGGTGCAATGACAAAGCGCGAATGGTAAAATATTTTCCCATACATCCATGATAACGTTCCTACAGTTGCTCAGCAAAGAGTCGAATGCATAGGGGAGTTCCCACAATTGTATAGTAGTAATGCAAAACATTCTCATATTTTCATCCTGATATGTGGTACTACTTCCATACACTGTATTGGTTAAAAACTTACATTACAGTTTAGGAAGTTTACGAAAAAAAATTTATAGTGTGTTTTTTTTTTACGGAGTTGTAAAAATCTATACATTTTTAGATGTTATTTTATTTCAAATTGGAAGTCGTTAATGACGGGGTAGGTTCGGGGATTGAACTGGCGACAGGATGGACTTCAAAAGACCTACGTGTGCTGATGATGAAATTGCGTGAAATCCCGTATTGACGCCACTCGCATTGTTGCCTAAAAGGCTTTCAATGACCCAAGAAACACACTTCCGTAACTCAAATTGAATTCACTTTCCTCTTTCATTAACTAAGCACAAGTTCCCCACGTAAGTCTGAGTCCCACCAGTTGACATATACGATACGCAATCACGGCCTAGAATAGCAAACAACACAGAACAGCACAGATCATATTAAAATGGCACCAGTACCCAGCTGAAGGCCATAACTGATCATAGTTATTCGAATTAAAAACGCATTTTTAAAAAAGTCGAAACATAACATCTTAAAAACAAGTTAACGTTTAAAACTACGGAGGCTGAAATTATAGTTTGTTAAAGATTAAAGGAAAACGTTACGTTATAATTTTAAAATGTCAAAATTCCTCTCCCCCACCTTTGAACCTCACCCCACCATCCTCTCCGGAGACAGAGGGGCCGACGGGTGTCGTCGTTTTGTGAGGTGTCCGTCGTGTGTTTCAATCGTGTCGGTGTTGTTTTGGTGTCAGTGTAATGTGTGCGTGTAAGTGTTGTTCATTTGATATTTTTTATTCTTGTGTATTTGTAATTTTGATGTCTTTGTGATTCGGGCACTTCAATATACAAAATTATGTTATTGTTTACTTATATGTGATACTTATAGTGGCTCAAGAGGTATATTTATTAATTTCATTTCGACACAGAAAATTCCAGAATATAGTGACATATCAGACACTACGTGAACATTCTCTCTCTTTTTTCTTCTCTCTCTACTCTTCTCTCTCTCATCCAACACAACACACACACATCCCCTTGGTCTGTTGAGGTGAACTGGCGTAATACAAGGCTAGTCTCCACACCACACACCTGTCTCCCCGCAACCCTAGTCACTTCAGCACTTAACTGTTTCTGTTTAGGCGTTGTCGGAAACGAAACGACCAATTAACACCGGCGGAGGGGCGCCGGTGGGCGGGGACCGTGCTGCCACGACACGCCCCCTTCCTGCCAGCCCACAATTCATTGCGTAGCGGCTGACCCGGCAGAGAGTGGCTGAAACTCGCTCCCTTTAATTGACGCTCAGTTTGCAGCATGACCCAGTACCCTGCATGTGCCAGTTCAGGCAAGTAATTTTCCATTGTAAAGGCTACTCACGGTATAATGAGCATATTTGAAAACCCTGCTTAAGATTTACTTGTATGCACGTTGTGTGTTCTTGCGCCTTATGCAAGATTAACATTGTCATGGGCCTCATCACTTTATTCATGTGTCGATCAAGTGAAACTGTGAAATCATTAGAAAAGTTAATATTTTACACATCTGTTCATTTTTACACTTCGAGGCATAAAAAAAAAAAAAAAAAAAAAAAAAAAAACAGCGAAATAAATAGTTTGAATTATCAGAAATGGTTACCTGACACTTATTATTCGACGTTAAGATACGGAATTACTTCCTATCCATCCTTACCAACTTTACTGCGCGCATGTATCTCACGGCACCCGTTAGAATGTGTGCAGGTAGGAACAGTGACCTTTTTCTAAGGTTGGTTTCAAAAGTGCTCACTTTATTGTGAACAGTCTTTACCGAATCCGTAGTATGGCCTAGTGAAGGTGGAATGAGGAGAAAGTGGAACTGTGGCGGAATGCAAGGGCGGGAGAAACGGAAGTACCACGATAAAACCCGCGATCAATGGCAACGCCCGCCTCGTCACTCACATCCTAAAATACAGGTGACCCCGCGGGGAAGCGAACTTCGTTCACCTTGGTGGGGTGGCGGTAAATGAAAATATAAATTCCGATTTGAAAAACTAGTTAATATTGCGAATACAGCACATTAAGTCCACGATCTCCAATTTCTACAGCTTTTTGCGAGAATTAATTTTTTGAACCCAAGCGGGAGCCGATATTGTAAAATTCTCTTACAATTTTGTTACAAATAGTTTTTGTTATGCAGTATAATTTTTTCAACGCACAAAACAGTATACTTTTATCCCATTAATTAACTAACAAAGATTTTGTTTATTTAATAATTAGTTAAAATTTTACAGTTTTTGTGTTGAAAAAATGAGACTACACAATAAAAAACAATTTTTAACAAAACTGTAAGAGGATTTTCCAAAATCGTCTCCCGTTTGGGTAACAAAAATTAATTCTCGCAAAAGCTGCAGAAATGGCAGATCGTCGCCTTAAGAACGTGATAATTTTAAATTCCAAGTTCTTAATACAGAGGCAACAGGAAAGATCACTCCGGACCGGAATGTGCAGCTTCACAGACAAGGGTAAATGTGGAAATGTTTGTAATAGGCGATAACCGGGACAAAGCTTGAGAAAGAGAGGGCCAGTAGCATACGACGCAGTACAAAGCGAGTTATCGACACTAATATCGTCGAGGCAATGCGCTGTGGTCATCATACTGCATGGCGCAATCCCAACATACGTACACCAAAAGAAACTTAAAAAAAAAAAAAAACACCCGAGACTGCATAGAAGCCTAGTTAATCAAAGAGTGCCAATTATGTGTTTCAGTCGGAAAACAAAAACAAAATTTGCAACCAACGTTATTTTTACTATTTGATTATTTGCCCGTGCCGTTGTAAACGAAGTTAATTCAAGCACAAAAGAGCGAAGGGCGAATTTGAAAACATAGCCGCAGAGTGCACGAACGTGACATTTGAAACCAATCACTTGTTTTCGACGTAGTTAAATCGGATCAGCGAACCGGACAGAATGAAAATACTTCCTTCGATTTACATCGTCGTTTTACATATATGTCCGGGAACAGTTACGACAATGGCCTAGTTATTTTAACGAGAACGGCATATAGCCCCAAGTAATAAAATCCATTTTACTATCCTCGTAAATTGTCAACGCAGGAGCAACTATCAAATGGGCTGTGTCAATAATTATAATACTTTTAAACATACGCATTTACACCACCACAGCTGTCTATCATGGCACATAAGCTGTGGCTATCGAGCAGAAAGGATAATAAGCAGCCTTCGGGATAATCTCGGGTTAATTACAACCATTCAATTAACGTCAGGGAAAAGCACAGTGCGCCAAACAGTGCAACAGATTAAACTTAACCGTTTGTTTTACGGCATTTCTTATTTGCAACTGTAATAATATATGTCTGCTCCATTACTGTAAAATATTATTGAACTTACATGATCATTTTAACGTTTATATCAGTTTCACATTTCAACTGCTGCGACAGAAGGAATTTTTGGTTTAAAAAAAAAATTACCACCGAATAGTAATTTACGCAATGGAGCTTATAAGAAGAGTTGTTTCTCTAACGCATTAGTGTCACCCAGTCGTACACTCTTGACATGGATATGTCAGAAACTGTCATTAGTGTTAACCACGGACCAGTAACGCCTCTATTGGCACTATAGTTTCTGACCGCGAGCAACAGCGATCATGTTTTGAGATCTCATGATTAAAGTAACAATATGCTGTCATCGAAAATTTGCTGATTGTATGTATAACAATACGTATCACTCGTATATTTATGACAATGTGTGTTACTCCTATAACTCAGCATCCCGCTTCTGGTGCAGGAGATAACGCAGCTACAACAGAACAACTTCTGCAACGTCTGGACAGTTCCTGCGACAAATCGAATGTAACACACAACAGGACTTTGAAGGACGGTTTATGCTACCCCGAAAACGTGCCACACGACTGTTCGATAAATTCCACTTTTCGGGACCAGAATTTTACTTGATACATAATAATACTCCAGTTAGACCAACACGTGAACTTTTATCTCTAGCAAACTAGCGAATACAGCCTTAATAAACACTCCCAGCACAATATAATACATATAAATTAATCCTGTCGAAATGAAGTATTATCCTGTCAAGCCACTTAAGTTTAATTGAAACTACGGGAGTAACCAACTGCTATGCAAATTCACCTATATTCAAAGCGTATAAAACGAATAACATTAATTACAGAAGTGTTAGCAATTCTTAAGGTCTTTTTCACAGCCAGAAATGTAGTTCTAATTGATTTGGCGTATTTGTGCCGAGTGTTCGAGAAATGTATACTTCGCTGCTTTCTTCTCGACTACCTAGAGCACGGGTGATAAAAAAAAAAAAAAAAAGAACAGTAAGATGCTGCCAGGGCGCTACTTCTGATCAACAGTCCAAAGGAATGAGCTTATTCAAATTGCACGGTAGACGTAAGAAGTTAAGACCTAGAGGCATTTTATTTGAGGAAATGTTTATTTTTTTCTTCTGACGGCATCATAAATATTCAAAGGGTCTCCGGAGGTGCTAATTACTTTCATTAAGGCACTTTGGGTTTAACATCCCTTCTGTTACTCGTGGGTGGCAAAAGTTTAATGAGAAACACTTTAGAATTAAAACTAAATGTAAAAGAAAAAGTATGACGTGAAGTGGCTGTAATGGTTTTCTGAGAGAGTTCCTTACTGATCCGAATGAAGGAATATGGAATAAGGATTGAAAAATATTTAGTTCGCTCTTTTAGATGTTCGTATGACACAGTGACATTTTAGCGCTTTAACGAAATGTCGAGCTTAAATGTGTTTTTTTTTTTTTTTTTTTTTTTTTCCCCAGAGATTCTTTCACAAGGAAAAAAGAACTGCTAAACTGTTTGGTAAAACTAAATTATAGTGCTTCAATGCCAATGAACAGTTGCCACATGTAGAATGAAACATTCTGCCGTTTTTGAAACGTTGTGTCGTAATAGTTTTTTTTTTTTTATGTTTCGCATTTGTTACTGTTACGTGTATAGTATTTATTTTTCCCGTCGTTCTAGCTGTTTTGAGTTTCTTGTCATAAGTTTTTGGTTTAGAAAACAAAAAAAAAAAAAACCTAGGGGGCTGCGGTGGCGTAGCGGCCAGGCTACTCCCACACAACAGACTAACCGGGTTCGATTCCCGGCGGGGTCGCTCCCAGATTTCCGCAAGTGGGGAATCGGCGTGTTTCCTCGCGGATTTCCCGTTTCCCCCGCCCCTTGCAACCCGGCGCTGCTCCATACTCATCTCAACACGTCATTCTTGCGCTCTCGCACACTTGCCAGACGCTTGTCGCTCTCCCGCTCACCACGTGAACCTAGGACACCGCGCTACTCTTTAGTAGTAAAATAATTGGGTAGAGGTACAACATTAAATGCAATGGAAACGTGTTTTGATCATAAGTACATCTCATGTAAAGTTTCCAGATTTTGAGAGCGAGCTAGTGCTGCCAATGTATTTAAAGCCCATCAGAATAACTTAGCACTTTGAAAGAAGGAAACGTCAGCTGATTGTCAAGTGAAGTAATTGTGGCACCTCTGTATAACCCACCTCGCTCTTTGCGCACAGTGTGAATAGTAAACAGCGAAGTATTTAGGAATAAACTTAATATAAAATAACGTTGTATTATTTAGTGTTAGCTTTTGCAGCGTCGTATAAGTTACAAATTTGCTCAGGTGCATATCGGAAACTATCACAAGTTCAGTCGTTTTTTATCATCGTCTTCGTACAATGAAAACGAATGTTCGGCCATGCTGCTTGAATGAGCGTTAATTTTTCGCGTGCGAATGTCCGATTTAATGTGTTCCCTGTTAGATTTACAAATATTAAAAAATCTTCGTGGATTGGTATTACAATGCCGCTACTGAAAAACTTTGCATTTGATATTTTAGTGTGCATAACTTCAGTTGCAACATATTGAAATGGTTTAATTTTATTTTCAGCCATCATAAGCACGTTGGCGTCGCCGATAGCATGCTCAGTTTATATGTGTGTGTATATATATATATATATATATATATATACACACACACATGTGTGTGTGTGTGTGTGTGTGTGTTACTCATGCGTCAATTTGTTTGTTCGCTACAGATTTCAGAAAACCAGTTTGGAGGTGCAATTTCACTGTGTTTAAGAGCATAAGTATTATCATGTGGGCAAAAACTACTGCACTAACGAAATAAATGCACCATATGTACAGAAGTAGAACGACTGCAGCGAAACATTACCGCTACAAATCACACTCGAACACAATTTCTTCAGCTTGTCTTGGATATGTAAGTATAATAGTAAACAATATGTCTTGTCATGAGGAACTGCAATGCACTGATTTGCTATACACTATATGCCAAAAAGTAATTGGGCACCCGTAAAGATAGGTGATTCAGTACGTCAGTTGTGACTTGTGTTTCGCGGCCTTCGGCGTAGGACCGCTGGTGTTTGTCCGTGGTAGCATGAACACAGAGGCCTATCGTAACATTCTGGATAATGAAATGCTCCCAACATTGTGGCGTTTGTACGGAATGGACCCGTGTTACTTCCAGGATGACAATGCCAGGTGCCGTGTTTCAAGGGCTTCTGTGCAGTGGTACGCCGACAACAATATTCGCCGATTGGACTGGCCCACACAGAGCCCCGATCTCAATCCTATTTGACAACTTTGGGACGAATTGGATCGCAGGGTGAGGGCTCGTCAGGCGTGGCCAAAATCCATTGTTCAACTCATGGAATGGCTGCAAGAGGAATGGCGACGAATCCCCGTGGATGTCTTGCAAACACTCGTAGAGAGCATGCCAGACAGGGTGGCTGCTGTTATAGCCACAAGAGGTGGCCCTACGAGATTCTAACGGGGTGACAACCACCGAGCAAACACTGTGGACAGGTGCCCAATTACTTTTTGGTAGATAGTGAACATAAGTTCAAAGTTCAACCGGGAACGAAACAGTGCACTAGAACTAAGTTACTAACAGTGAAAACGTCTTACTTCTACTCAATGCTTTTCTTCGTCATCAAACACATTAAAGTTTGAAGTACTATTAACAAATTCAAGTTTGAAGTACTATACTTCCGTGATACACCGTCGTGTCTGACGGTGTTCGTACAACCCTCTGTCCGAACTGACATCAAGTGTGCTTATTTAGAAACAATATTTGACAGACATTGATGGCCTACTAACACATATTTGCTCCATAGTTAACAAATGTTCTGTGTATAAGATATAAATCATTATAATAAATAAATAAGCACGAAAAAGCAATTCTTTGACTGAAGCGTACTGTAATTTCTTTTGCAGATACGTACAATCGTACAAATTTTTTGCATGGTCAGATTTTAATACACAAGACAAAAATATAAATAAATTATTGAACTAAGCCTTAAAAATTTATTGAATTGATGATTCTCTTTGTTATTTGATTTGATGAGTGTTTCTTAAAAAAAAATGTTATTTATGTTAAAGGCAATATTTGAACTACAATAGCCTGTAAGTTATTCAATATTTAATTTTGTTGATAATTTCTCCAGAAGGAAGTTTCTCAAACAAACTGAATTCCAATAAAATATTTTGTTATTTGCTAACTTCTAATATTAGTTCCAGCTTTTTTTATTTCTAATGATTCATTGTTTTCAACGAACCCGGAGTAAGTCGTGCACTTCGAAAGCTTTCATAATCAAGTTCATTCATCAAGTATTATAATAATCTAATACTAGTAATATTTTCGGGGTCTTCATGAGGCCAAAAAAGTATTGTACAGCCACACTTAAAAAAAATGCCAAATTTAAGTTCCATTTACACACCAGCTTATTTTTCTAGTGGCTTCTTTACGTGGAAACCATGTTTAAATAATTGAGCGTTCAAACAAGGGAAATTGTAAACCTTGCGTGTCTCGTGCAGCTATCCTTTGTTTTCCACGTGGAAAATGATGGTATATTTCTATTCATTTTACATTGCTTGCGAATCTACAAACTATCCTGTTTTGTTTGTGAACGTCCACGGATGTGACTGCGAAAATTTCGCGAGTTGTTTTAATAATTCATTTCGTGCGCTATCGTTTTCCTGCAGTCCGTGGGTGCCATTTTTTGGCGCAACTATTTACATATTTTCTTTCTAACATGTTGGTCCAGACCAAGCCAGTGACGATGCACGTGTAAATTTGCGAAATCATCTTAACGCAGTTCGTTAGAACGGCGTAATTGTTGTTAGATCTCTTCTGCATTTCATGAAACATCGCCAAAAAGAATACACAGCAAAGAAAATTACGCTTAACTTCCTAAAGTATAGATTCGTAGCCTAAGGTTTACCTTTGGCCAGCCAAGAAAATTAAAGTTAAAATGTACTAACGATTGGAATATTTGCAAGTCTTCCTGCAAAATTATTATTTTTTATTAAATGTTTTTCTGGGTCAACATAGTTGCCAGCATTAATAAAATACATATATTTAATTTTTAAGTTGATTCTAGTGTCCAGAATGATTCCAAAATCATCGTTGCAAATACTGTCAAAACTAATTAATTTTCACGAAAAACATTTCAATTTGTGCAATTAACACTAATCTCAGTACAGGTTTTTAACTGAATTGATAAAGTCCAAAAAAAGAGCAAATGTAATTAATTAATAAATATTGAAAATAAAGTAATTTTTTAGCATATACTACATAACTTAACGTTTCCCGTAGTACATTGGTGCAAGTTTGAATATATTTCGGAACTGTTTGAAAACCATTTAGATGGAAACGCTCCATCTGGAACTATTCCAATATTCCCGCTAATTCGTAACTGGAGACTGCCGGACATAACAATCATGTTGTTGAAAGCGGGATCCAGGCACGTAACTTACCACTTCGAGGTGTAAAGAAACAGCAAGGGAGACAATCTGATATTTTACATCCATAAGATGAAAACATCACTAACATACCTCCCCTCGCCCGGAGCGACACAGATCATCAACAGCCAGAGTGCGGAATGGGCATAACAACCACGATGCAAATCGTAAATTTCCGGCGAGAAAAATCACGTATTTCGGCCTAGTCCGTCAGCCGTCGAAATCTCTTCACTCACTAAACAAACCTACGACGTAGGCAACCCACTAGGCAAGTGTGAACCGCAACCTACCCGCCGGGCGCCTATACGGCCGATTCACGCTGAAGCGAGAGAAGAGAATTAGGCTGATTGACTGACAAGATATTTGGGCGGCACTTACCGGGGACTATGAAGTTGCGCGTCCAAGGTCAAGAAGCGAGGGAGCGATACGGACGATAGTTACAGAAAGCCTCGTGTCTCATCGCCCCTACGCGCAAGGCGTACAGTGTTTCCGTCGTGACGCTGTACTGTGTAAATTAGACCTGTAACATAGGGGTTTTATTACAAGCGATGAAAGCCCACAGATTAAAATACGTCCGTATCTTTGTACTTTTCTCTTGCCGCTTAAGGAAACTGCATAGGTAAGTTTTAAAAATGCAATATTTGACCATTTTCATGAATTTTTTTTCTTCAAGAATATACGTACTATGACAAAAGTAAAAAAATTGGGACATAGATAATTGTTTTTTATATTTTCTGACAAAAAAGACATATTTCCATAACTTTTATTTGCCGAGATACGCGTTTACGAGCAAACAACGATTTCACAGAAATCGTTCCAGTACATAGGACCCTTAACATCGAGGTATTGAGAGCCGACGATTCACAATGAAGTTTACATGGAGCTCGCTGTTTAACTTGGCGTGCTGCCTTTACGTCCAGATACAGCCCGCGCAGCAGCTTGTCCACGTTGAATTAAGAGAGAAGCAAAGGCAAATCTTACAGTCGAGAATTTGACCTAACTTCAACATTACGTAAATGTAGCTTCATTTTGGCTGGAGTCGAAGGATAATTATTTTCTGTTGTTTATTGTGTGTCTTACCACAATTGAAATATATGTTGACGTTTACTTCGTGTACGTGTGTATTCGAATGACAAACAAATTATTGATTTTAAACATTCTTGGAAACAAAAAAATATATATCTGGGTGAAAAATTGGCAGGCATTTATGTGAAAGATGATATCACTGACACGTAGAAGAAAATGTTTTAAATATTATAAACACTGCTTATGTGTACTCTACACATGTACACACTAGCACTTTTTTTCGTATCTGAGATACAACGTACTTAGTAGTACATAATTGCAAACTAACAAAGACCAGCGTTTCTCAACCTCGATGTGAACACATGTATATTTTATTTTACAAAAAAATGGCACAGAATTAGCAAAAAGTGATCCCCATGTTAATACGGCTGCCTAGCGTCTAGAGCGAAAGGATAGTGTTAATGATTTTTGGGATGCCCTGGCCAAATTTCACGATAACACTTTCAAACAAAAATACTTTGTCTATTTTGTCCGGGCCACATTTCTACAGTTTGTAAAATATCTAATACCTTGAAAATTGCGGGTAAGATAAAATTTATAGATTCATCAAAACACGGAACAACAAACTCTTAATAATTTCCGTCTTTTTGCTCCCTCGTTGCATTGTTCTTCTCTTCAAAGGGCGCCAAGTTTTCTTTTTTAAACGATTCTGGGAAAATTAGCTGAGATACGCTTGAAATAACTGAACAAGTAGGACTGTATCGCCCAGCCGTTTCCGTACGAGGCACCGTTCTTAAGGGCCACGCCTGCCTGCATCGCGCGGGAGCTATAAGGGTTACACTGGCACGCGCTACAAGAGCGCCATTGACATTACGCGGAGGACGCTAAACTGGCGTCGTAGTGCTGCGTGCACCCGTGGCACTTTCAGAGGCAACCCTATCATCTTATTGACGAAAAGACTGTAAGAAAGTTCAATACAGGCTCCTATAGGCTATTCACGGTCAAATGAGCACCTTTGAAAGCCCTGCTTAAGATCGACTTGTATGCACGTTGTGTATTCTTCTGCCTTATGTAAGATTAACATTGTCATGGGCCTTATCACTTTATTCGTGCGTCGGTCAAAAGTGAAACTGTGAAATTATTAGAAAAGTAAATATTTAACAAATCTGCTAATTTTCACACTTAGATGCATTAAGAACACAGAAAGCGAAATAAATAATTTAAGTTACACTTTTTATTCTACGTTAAGATACAGAACTACTTCCCATCCATCGTTACCAACTTTACTGGACGCATGTCACTCATTGCGCCCGTTAAAACATACGCAGATAGGGGCAGTGACTATTTATAAGGTTGATATAAAAAGTGACCACTTTATCGTGAACAGCATTTATCGTAGTTTGACTCTAGTTCGGCTAGCATGTTTCAAGATACGGCAGTCTGAAAAAGTTGTTCTTGACTATACTGGAGAGTTCCGAAATAATATATAAAGCATGCGTGGTAACTCAGAAATGCCATTCCTTTCTCGTTTGGCGTATTAAGTAATCTTGTAGGTAAACATACTGGGGGCACATTTGACAGTTGCGTCAAAACACCAGGGTTCGAAACACTGTAAGGTAGCTCAAGAGCCAGGCAGGCGGAACCCTTAACCTAATTTGTAGTCAACCTTTCATTACCACAACAATCTACCCCACCTAGCCCAACCTAACCTTAAAAATGCAATATTTCCGATTCCAAAATGGCGTAGAGGAACAGGATGCACATAATGAATGGCCGTGACAGTCGGCCAACTGGAAGAGACGTGAAACGGGCTGAACGTTCCAACAGCAGTAAGCGTGCGAAGGCTTGCAGCCGCGAGTCCGATGCGACACCGTCATAATTCGCAGCGCGAGAAATGGCGTAGGAGATGCATCAACGCGACGTGATCCAGCATTCAATTACCCCCTGGCGACGAGCCGCAGGGGGCTGGAGAGCGAGAGAGGAAGGGGTGCTCGGTCGATGGGCGCAGTTATCACGCCGTTAGCCACCCCCCCCCCCCAACAACCCCCCGAGGGCACGCTAGCCACGCCGTCCACACCTCGATGTACGTGCTGCAAAGACACCACGCGCGTGCGTATACTAAAACGCCTGATCGCCACCCAACACCTCACTTCAGGACGAAACGCGCGGTCATTTCACTCGTGATTCATTGTAACTCTACACTGTGAAAATGTTTCTGGTTAACTTCCTAAACTGTAGTGGAAGTTTTAACCTCTACAGTGTATGAGAATAGTACCGTGTATTAGTGAAAATATGGGAATGTTTAGCATCGCTACTATACAGACTGCTATATCGCTACTATACTATTGAGCAATTCACAGTAAAGTGAGCACTTTTGAAAGCCCTCTCGTTTGGAACTAGTCAATAAATATATTTTATTTTAGCCTTAAGCGTTAACTTCCGAGTGAGGTGGAATATACACACTGTGTTTATTATCTACATAGCAAGATTTATTTAAAAAGTTTGTTGAAGGATAAATAATGGCTGAAAGGAAAAAGTAACTATTGGCTGTTCACGTTAAAGTGAGCACTTTTGAGGGCGTAGTTGGTTTTTACTTTCAGCCACATTTTAATATAAATATTACCATGTAAGTAATAAACACCGTGTGTATATTCCACCGCACTCGAAAGTTAACGCTTAAGAGTAAAATAAAATATATTTATTAACTATTATTCCAAATGAGAGTGCTTTCAAAAGTGCTCACTTTGCTGTGAATAGTCTATTGAACCTCAGAAGTGCTCACTTTACCGTGAACAACCTATACAATGGATGTATGGGAAAATATTTTACCATTCGCGCTTTGTCACTGAATGTATAATTTCATATGGTAAACTTACAAATAATTTCCTAGAGTGTACATAAAATATTAGACAATGTCTATACAGAAGCAGCTACATACATTTGAAAGACTACACGATAACCTTGTTCGAAGATACAAAATGCGTACCAGTTTCTGAATGAAACAATATTATCGTTCCCAGCCAAACACAGTTACTTTTTGCCATATATGACATATTTTATGTCTAAGGGCAAAATCTGTCGCCATGTACAAGAAAATTTTTGCCACACAAGTGTGCAAAATATATAAATTAAAGTCTGCAGAAAATCTGTTGCAGCCAACAGGGATTATTTTGAACACACGACTGTTAACATCACACTCACCCTGCAACATTGTGTACTTACTGTACCAATAACCACTGTACTATCACGGAGTTAATCACAACACCGCAGACTTCGGCTAAATAATTTTTTGCTCACGAAAAAATGCGAGCAACTCTACCTAGCAGAGAGGCGAGAAGAAAATTACAACTCGTGTATAGCGGCCCAAGGCTCAGACTCCAGATGGCGAAGTGAATATAATCAAACTGTTCTCTGTGAAAACGGGAGCAGTTTATAAATCTCTCGTAGGATAAGCGTGTGTGTGTGCGTATCGCAAAATGGCAAGCCCAGGAAAAAATAGCCTTCGCTCTTTTCATCTACTGAGGCACGTCAGGGACTGAGTCTGATGCGTCCGAAATCCGGACGTAAGAGGGGAAAATTCACTGCCGACACGGTAGGTCAGGATCGAGCACGTGGTCTCACGAACGTGCGTTGCAGTCACACGAGTAAACACGTTCGGGACGTGCGAAGCTCAAGTATGTTCGGTGGTATCGACCACAGCTTGCAGTACTCGGGAACAATTAAACGTGTTATTTTGACGCCACAATTAGTCGATGCAAGGGAATGCACTTAAATTGATCACGATCTCCCGCGATAGATCTGCAACGTGAGCAGGAGCAAGAATAGGCCTGATTGCTGGAATTATACTTGCGGGAAGACAATTTCGGAACGAGAAACCAGGATTTCACAAACATGACGTACACGAGCTCGAACGTACAGACGTATGCACGATTACTTCGCGTAACGTTTTAAAATAAAAAGCACGCTGCAGCGGAGGGATTGCTTTGATTGGTGGCATGCATTTATAGGTTATCCAAGGTAAAAATGAGCACTTTTGAAAGGCCTGCTTAAAATATACTTGTATGCACGCTGTGTATTCTTCCGCCTTATGTGAAATTAGCATTGTCGTGCGCCTCATCACTTTATTCATGCGTCGGTCAAGTGAAACTGTGAAATTATTTGAAAAGTAAATATCTAACAAATCTGCTCATTTTTACCACTTCGATGCATTGAAAAATAAGCAGAAAGCGAAATAAAATATTTAGGTTATCAGAAATGGTTATCTAACACTTTTTATTCGACATTAAGATACGGAACTAATTCCCAGCCATCATTACAAACTCTACTGGGCGCATGTCACTCGGGGCTTCTGTTGAAATATATGGATGCAGGGGCAGTGACTTGTTTCTAAGGTTGATTTCGAAAGTGCTCACTTTATCGTGAACAGCTTTAGATTGAGGTTCTCTGACGAGTATCGTGTAGCACTGGTCTGGCGTCACACAGTTAAGCACGCAGCGAATTGGAGTGAAGTGATTTGGGCAGCTTTTGACATAACGGTATTGAGAGCTGATGAGGGTGAAGCAGGCGAGTATAGAACAGCGCCGGGATACGAGGGCGGGGGAAACTGGAGATCCCTGAGTAAATCCGCCGATCAGCGGCATCGTCCGGCACAAATTCCACGTGCGAAAATCCGGGAGCGAGCCCCGCCGGGAATCGAACCCGGTTCGCCTTGGTGGGAGACGAACGCTTTAGCCACTGTGGCACCGCAAAAAAAAAAGCCAAAGGCAAGAAAGAGGGTGTTATGATCGTATAGAAGAACCTTAACTGGGAATCCACACATGAACCCGCCAGCACAACTTTAGAGTAAAACCAGTACGCCAGGGATCGCGTGAAAGCAGCGCCACAAGACCAGCAGTTATAATAACTCTCTCTCTCTCCACCAACCAGGGAAAGAGGCCAGCTATGTCTAAACGTTAAACGACGCAGCGCTATAGGTCGACGCGAGGCGCGCCGCCACATCTGTCCACGACCGACCAGAATACAGGGAAGATCGCAGCCATGGGTGTGACGTCATCCATACGACTAGAAACAGTCTCCGGCGTCATGTTTCAGGTGGGACTGTCCAACATAGATATCAAGAAATAAGGCTTGCGGTGATCATAACTTAAAATGTATGATAATAACTTAATTTTAATTAGAGTAACTCCCCGTTACAGTAACTCTTGCAGTGTTGTATTGGCTGCGTCACATGTGAATAAAACCCCTCATTTACAGGTAAGCTCTACCATCTATAGCTACGACTCCTAAACCCCCTTAGTTTATGAATAAATGGCTTTAAAACAAATTTATTTGTAACAAGGGTTTACGTATAATTGGGGACCTGGAGACTTGTTAATTGAGTCAAGCTGTGGTAAAGCGAGAAGCAATGAGCGCTTAACCTCTTAGTCGCATTAAGGCTTAGCTTTACACCTTTTGAACAAATTTTTCGTTTTCGCCTCATGATTTCGGACTCATAGTAATTACTGAAAATGTACGATTGTAGAAATATTTACATTATACGAGTTGTTTAATATTTTTGTGCTTAATTTTATTTGTGTGTTATCTGCTAAAATGCAAACAGGGAGAACATATTTATATTTTATAGATAAGTTATCGACTTTTTATAAATAGATAGCACGCAATTAAAATGACGCACAAAAATACTACACTACTTGTAAAATACAAATTTCCTATAGTCGTATATTGGCAATAATTACTGCGAATCCGAAATTATGACGCAAAAAAACGAAAAATGTCTGCAAAAGGGGCCTTAACACGATGTCTTAGGGAACATGAACACTGCAGACGCAAGGAACGAGGAAGCCGTTCGTGGAAAGTGTTACTGAAACTTCTACAGTTCTGGTTTCCGAGTAGGACAATCCACAACGCTACAGCTTCTCAGATGAGACATACAAAGAAAAGCAGAAAAATGCGTGCTCTGAGCTGGGCGAGCTCCCCTGGCCGCGTCTCCCCCACAAGAGCATTCTTCTCTTCGCCTTTCCGCTGGTTTTTTCCTTCCGCAATCTCTGTGAGTGGACGGACGAGAAGACGCCGCATCTACCTTTCAAGGAACATGTCGCGAGAAACCTGACGACGCGAAATATCACAGCGCAGTGCGCTTACGGTGCAATTTAATATAGCACGGTACGTCTATATCGAGCTGTGTCGTTCGGACAGAATTATTTATGCTGCCGCACTATTTCTTTCCCGGAACTTGCGCGATTTCTTTCCCGGAAAACACAGTTTCCTCCTCTACGAAGTCATTCCTGTTCGCTGTTAGTTTTCACAGCTCTAGAAGGAAGATGAAAGACTTTGTCTGCGACCCGCATAGAAGTCATGGCGGTATGCGAGGAAGACATAAGTGAACATGTCGGCGCTAGCTACTTTGATATAGTCTATTCACCCTTTTTGAATCACACCTTTGAAAAATCTCCCCATGTATGGCGTGTTTAGTCAATTCCAACATATGCCACATATCGCAAGCGTTCTATACTTGTGTTCATAAAAGTTACTTTTCTTTATGTTGAATTGAAATGTTATTCATAATTATCTATAAATTGTAATGCTTGATTTATAAATAATTTTAATTCAAAGCAGTGAGAGAACATGTGTGTTGGTAGCGCCTAGTGAGAAATAGTTCTGATACAAAATACTGTTACACTGGATGCGCACGAATTCGGTGCGTTGTCCGTCTGGTGTAACTCTCCAGACTTATTTAAGCTTAGTTTGCATGAGGCGGAGGAATATCTTGGAAGTATAACTTTAGCAGGGCTTCAGAAAAGTCTGAAGTAACCGTGAATGGGTTATACTCATTGATCCCGCGACGAGAATGCAACCGCAGACGTAGGGGTTACGATTATAAGAAATGGTTGGAATGCTGATGCGGCATTTTCATTTGTCCTACCCGCTGGTCGCCGGAGCTGTCCCGATGCGAACTGTGTTAGCGGCACGCATACTTCAATAGCAGCTTGAAATAGAACAAAAAGGGACTTTCCAGTAAGTTAGAATTACCGGCAAGACAAATATTCTTCTTCGTTATTGTGACAAATGTGGATCAGTTTAAATTTAAGTACCTACGGTGAGAATCACACCATTACTGCACGTGAGTCAAAGAGACATAATTAAGTTAATAAATAAAACAAAATTCACTGAGAGAATATATGAAAAGCTAAATTGATACAGTAAGTATAAACTATGTATAAATATCGATACACATAAAAGTATACATTTACGAAATTAAGGTAATAAGTTTTTTTTTTTTATGTCAATGAACCGTGCATAGCATTTGCCAAGACCTGATTCCCTAACTATTCAGTCATTCTTTTGTTTCATGTAGGAAATAACGTATATTAGTGAAACCATACAAATTTCAAATACACTTGTTAAGTATGCTTGTGTTCCATAACACGCATTGGTTTCTAACTTTTGGTCTTGAAGATTCTACGCCAACAAATTAAAAATTCAAGATGAAGGGGATCTACGCTCTAAGAAATTGAGCGAGTGAAGATATTTGAATGGCTCATAACATCGAGGTCTTGAGAGCCCATGAGGGTGATTGAGGTTAGCATGGAGCAGCACCGGAATGAAAGGGCGAGGAAAACGGGAGATCCTTGAGAAAACCTGCCGACCAACGGCATCGTCCGGCACGATTCCTACATGCGACATATGTTATCGTACTCCCTCAGATACGTGTTTGCGTCTTGTTAGTACGCTGTTAGTTTTCAAACGAAAGTGAAGCTGAACTTGGAACGTTCGTATTTCCTCGTCGAATTCCGCGTCCAGAGTCACGACAATTGTGAGTTCGAAACCAAGGCCAATCGTTTACATATCTGCCGTTTTAATGTTATGTGTAAATTTTGCATGCAAGCCAGATCAAATAAATATATTTTCATTGTAAATATAAACACGTTGTCATTGTCAAATGGTTTTATTCAACTACAAACAAATTAAATTGAGATAAATAAACTAACTTCGACTAAGTTGAGATGAATTACGAAATATATGGTGGCTCAAAATTGTGTCGCCTCTAACCTAAAATTTTTCCATTTACGTAACATAACTGACACTTTAATACATAGTTTTATATTGTTGGCTAGTAATATTTCACTAAATATGTATGTTCACAATAATAATGCTATTATGTGTTATCTCTCATTTTAAAAATGCGGAAAACCGTTCTGTGATTAAATTGAAGTAAAACTATTTCTGCAATCTGGTTCAAGCAATACTTGTGACTTCTGCTGTGTAATACAACTAGCTTAAAAATTAATAGAATGCATTTTACAAATGTTTTCTTAAAAATTAAAAACTGAGCTAACAATATAAATTCAGCATCAAGGATACCATAATGAGCTTAAACTCTAAACTACTGCATGGATCCCATATACGATAAAGGAAATTAAAGTTTTCTGCCAGAAAAAAAAACTATAGAGATGTGATTGATCTGAGGAATAATCCTCAGTCTGATTGATTCTGTGATATAATTCTGCGCAAATTACATGTTCGTACCCCTGCCATACGGTCTTCGTATATTAGTATCTCCAAACCGTTTTTTATTTGTTTTAACAGCGCAAAAAAAACATTGTTTTACGGAAGTGAAACGGAATAAACTTATAGGCAGCTTCTAAATAAAAAAATAAACATGGTTATCAATTTTTTTTAAAGAGACCAAAACAGAAAACTGCACAAAAATAGGAATACATTAAATTATTTTTAAAACTTCGCATGAAAACTGAAGTTGCCCCAGGGGGATATTTTCGAATGTAAATCATTTCATAACTGTAATGTAATTTGTATTTGTGATTTCTGTGACCATCCACCAGGGAAATCGTGAAGCACTCGTGGAGCGTAATTAACTATACGAAAATTATGGAACCGAGAAATTATTAATGTGCTGAAATTTCTTGTTACGGTGTTTACAAGTTAATGGGAAAGGGTGGTGAGGGTGGGGGGGGGGGGGGCAAAAATGAATTTGTACCGCGCACGTCTAGAATTATGCTAGGCTGTTCACGGTCAATTAAGCAGTCTTGAAAACTCTGATTACGATCTACTTTTCTTCTCATTTTATATTATTCCGTCATACGAAAGATCGACATTGCCAAGGGACGTCTCGCGAGTGACATCATCCAAGTGATACAGCGGAAATTTTACGAAAAGTAAATCCATTAATAATGTGCAGATTCATGCTATAGTATATAAAATAACAACAAACTTCAATAGCTATTAATTTGCACTTCAAACTCTCAGTGTGTCAAGTCGTAGACATATTTTAATTTATTTGCTGGCAACTGAATTGGTAGCAGCCTATGTGCCAGTTCAGTGGCGTACACACAACTTTATTCTAGAGGGAGACGTAATGATTTACATTACTCATGTATCTATACAAAGCATTCTGAACAAAAACGAAATACAGAAAAACATTTTAAAATATTTCCTTAAGTGACTGATCTACACTAACGTTTGTGAAAAATGCAACACCGAGAAGGATACATGTGATTGAAATAAATTTTATACTACAGATTAGGTACATGTCAATACACAAGTGGTTAGGATTACAGAACTGCACATGATATCTGTCCTTGAGAACTCAGTATGGTGTGAAGTCCCCACGTGCTGCAATTAGAACCATTAAACGTTGTGGCATGGAATCAAAGAGGGCCTGGATATGTTCCTGGAGAATTTCCCTCCACGCGGTTTGTATACGAGTCCACAAAAATCATCAACAGTGGTTGCTGGAGGAACGTGGCGAACAAGTCGCCGACCAAACATATCCCAGGCATGTTTGAAGGGTTACCTGTCAGACGAACGTGCAGGCCAGAGAAGCAGTGGTGTACCCGTCGTCCATTGAAGAAGTCTTGCACATTCCTCGCCACATGTCGCCGGGCATTGTTCTGCTGAAATATGGCATATGAAGTTGCCTGAAGGAAGGGCAGTACCTCGGGCTCTAAAACCTACCCTGATTTTGCAGATGCTGTTCAGATTACCCTCAATACGAAGGAGTCGAGATCGCATGCTGTATCCAATGGCCCCGCCCCCACACCAGCACACTTGGAGTTTGTCCGCTATGCCGCTCCACAATGCAGGCTGCCAGATTGCTGTCACCACGGTAGCGTCTAACACGTATGCGCCATCACTGTAGCGGGACTCGTCCGAAAACACTACATTTTGCCATTGCAGTCCGAGGAGTTTGTGGTTTCTGGACAATGGAAGCAGACGCAATGGCATGCATGCCACCAGTCCAGCCCGCAGCAGACGGCGTCGAAACGTCAACGCAGACACGTCAACACCCATTGCAGTTCTCCAGTGTCGAGCCAACACTATGAATCAGGCTGTACGGTCCGTTACGGTCATGCGGACAAGATTATGGTCATCCCGTGCTGTGGTCACATTGCGTGGTCCAGTACCCACTCGTCGCTGCGTACTACCTTCTTCTAAGGCACTATATAAAGAGAAGGCATACTCGTCCGCCATTTTTGGTCAAGCGAGCGGGAGGCAGGCAGCGCTAGGAGCCGATCAAGTTACGGATTCTCCTTGTAATGCCTCACCCAAATTTCTGACGTACTTTGAGCACTACGTTTGCTTAAAACAAATATTTTTCATCACTGCAAAAATTTCAACTTTTACCTTCCCGAATTTGGCAAAGAAGAGGTGGTTTTTACCACATACCAGCTGTTTGTACCTTGTGACGACGCAGCCCGAGGTGGGCTGCACCAATTCGACGGCGTCACCACTGGTATCCATTCCCGCAGCAGTCCGGCATAGTGACTTCCCACCTGCTTGGTCCCATAACGTATGGCGGGCGCCCGGCAACTAGGTCGCTGGCGCGCACATATGTGCGGCGCTCCGAGGAACTACGAGACTGACGTCACGTCCTACTGACCAATCGGCGGGCATGAGGTTTCCCGCGTCTGTGACATCACTTCCTCAGCCTAGTTGCACGCTGGGAGTTTTGTGATGTGTGAGCACGTGGACAGCCCATATTTGGTCATGTGTGTGCTCAACTGAAGACCATTGGATATCATTAGATTAACCCCTATGACGAGTAATGCTTGTTCAACACCTTTTTCCTACTTGGTTATGTCTAATTCTATTGGCTGTAAATTTTGCTAACCCCTCCTGGAGCTAATGCTTTTTGGATTGTATAAATAATTGGTGCACCTATGGCTTGGGGTCAGATTCTGCCACTGCCCTAGAAGGAGACCCCATGCCACCAGTTAAGTAATGAGTAATTAACGAAATTCCAGTATAGCCCTTATGGCACTCTTGGTGTCCTGGATAGGAGATAGGTGCCAAGATGGCGAGAGGATTGTGATAATACTTTAATTGAGAATGTTAGCACCTTAAGGAAATTAATTGGCAGCAAATTGTAATGTTTTCCATCTTACTTAAAGAGTTTGTTAGCCAAGTGCCACGTTTTAAAAATGGGTAATGTGTGTGTTTTCCCAAAATTTTTATATGGCATAAAAAAAAAAATTATTGCTGCATTGTACTAATAAACTTTGGAGGCGTCACGTTTGGTTGGCATCGAATTATTGTATACGCCATGAATTAATAATTAAAATCGCTGGAAAATCATTCACTCGAAACTTGTCCACCTAAATTGGAATTTTTTAAAATAAAAAAAAACTTAATCTGGTTACCAGTTTTTGTAATTTTGGCCACTGGTAATTATTTGGCGACCCATAAGAATAATAAAATATATTATGTACACTCTGATCTTTGTAAAAATGAGAAAACTACCGATAATATATATAAATTGACAGTAAAGAAAGTAGCTTACCACCTCTAATTTTTGCGGAACTTTGTTCTAGGTCAGCAGTACAATCTAAACTTATTCATAAGCATAACAATTTGACAATATTTTTGTGAACTGCTGTAGGAATAGAGAATCACCGCGCTGGGAGTGTAGTCTATATTTATATTTACTTTAAATTCCTTTTCTCTAAGTTGTTATCATGGAGACTTATAGGTCCATATGATATATACATATTGGTTGAAATACTCAAATTATAGAACAAACTATTGAAGTCCATCCACTATTGTGATACAAACTCATTATTTAAAAATGTTATCAAATGTCCGCACCTCGGTGCTTCTGAAACATGAAAATATTTTCAAGAGATGTTAGTTGCACCTTTAACGAAAAGAAAACAAAAGGAGCAGAAATAAATATTTTGAAACCACTCATGAATATTACTCGTTATAAGATCTTATCATTTGTTTTAAGTATATGGGTTATTTCAAAGAATTGTCTGAATTTTTACTTTTCTTTACGAGGGTTTGTTTCTCCTTAGGGAGTTTTGACTTTTGGAACCTTCTGTTCCATCTTGCTACGTTGGCAAGGGCATTGCATCCTTACTACGTATTATTTTTTACGTAGTTACACGAGTGGTTTAGCAGCCTTGCTTCCCTACTATGTAGGTTTTAATGTTATAATGGTTGGATGTTTGGCACCAAATAGTTGCAAACAGTACAGCAGCATGGGTTTCCATTTATTTAAATTTCCGTCTGAGGAAATACGAAATGCAGTTTGGTTGCAAAACTGCATACATGACAAATGGAAGCCAACAAGCAATTCAAGACTTTGCGAGGTAAGATTTTTGTTGGAATTTTGATAAATAGTTACAATATATGTAGCTTTTTCATGTATTCAAATGCAAATTTTAATGTTTTATCTCCGGTACTGAGGCATTGGCCGTAAAACAATACCTTACATATCTCTAAGTAGAGATGGATATGCACGTGACTAGTGGCTATGTGAGTTGTGAATTTGTCATCAAACCGCTCTAACTTGAGCTCGTCGAACGTCACACACGCTATGTCCAACGGCAAATGACTCAGTCGGTTAACCGCTATGGTTCGACGTGGAGATATAACGGTCCGAATCATGACAGTTTCTACAATTTTTTTTTAAATATAGACAGTACAGCTATAAAAAATAGATTGTTTCCAACACAACTTTAGCGTACAGATTATATTTGGCTTGCAAACATATGAAATAAGTATACCAGTTAATATCACGATGCATGTACTTACAAGGGTAGATAAATGCATCGGGAAAAGTTGTTTAACATAACGTTTCATTTAGCTAAGTAGTCCAAATAACAGTAGCTAGAACTTTTATCACGACTTCGGTAGTTCAGAATCCAATTGACTGCTTCAATTTCTGCATGTGAACTCGAATAGGCATGTGACATCTGGTGAAAGGAGTTAAAGTTTGTTTTAGGCACAGTTCAAAGAAAACCTGTGCGAAAAACACAAGGCAGATGGTTGGAGATAACTTAAGCCAAATGCAATTCCCGCCATGTTTAATGTGTCTAATCCTCCTGCAAGACTGTTGTCGGAAAAAAAAGTCGAAGTACAAGGTAGAACAAGCACAGTTAACTTTTATTGCATTCTTTTGTGTCCTTTTATTCAAGACAAACCAAGTTTCTTACTTCACTTGTTGAAGTTTTGGAGCGCGACATGGTTGCTGGAAATAAAACCACCCATCCCCCGAACATATAGTTACACTATACCCACCACCTAAGAAACCTTCTATATAACCTCCACCCCCATTAATAACAATCGTAAATGTCATACGAGAAAACCGGCGTAAGCATGATATAACCATGTACTTTATTTAAACAAATTACCATTTCCTTTCCAGTCCACCGAATACTGGACGAACGATTCAACTTATGTATTTACCAAGGCAGTTAGTTATAAGGGAATATCTATTGCTGAACAATTTGACATTAATTTTTGTTAAGAATTTGGGGGGTGGGGAGGGGGTTCTGTGTCGATGACAAAACACAGTAAATTACAGAAATATTTTTAAAAAGAAAATATGAAAAAATTTGAAACGCAAAATTTTATGGATTCTTTTTATTTTGCTTTACTGCTGATTCTCTTAGCACTTGTGAAAAATTGGAGCCCCTAAAATCTGCCGCCCTAATTGTCCAAACTACCTTAGTTTAAATACGCCCCCTGAAAATAAGTACAACACTCGTAACATTTTACGTACGGCTTAATTAGAGTCAGTGTGGAGAATCGCTAAAATCCTCTGTATTACCATAGTCTTTCTTTGCGCCACATGAATGGTACATAGCTGCGAGAATGTTGCCTGTAGTAAGTAACCTGCCCGACATCCCTCTGCTCCCCTGGGCGCCCATGATTCCAACCCCGGGGCTCTCAAGACCTCGATGTTATGAGCCATTCAGATATCTTCACTCACTCAATTTCTTAGAGTGTAGATCCCCTTCATCTTGAATTTTTAATTTGTTGGCATAGAATCTTCAAGACCTAAAGTTAGAAACCAATGCGTGTTATGGAACACAAGCATACTTAACAAGTGTATTTGAAATTTGTATGGTTTCACCAATATACGTTATTTCTTACATGAAAACCTATTCTGAGGTAATTATGGCAATAAACTTCGATTTTGCAGTAAAAAATTATTCAGCATTATAAATATCCAGACAGAAATGTTTAACTAATATGATAGGAATGAATGCAAAATTTTTCTTCACCTGTCATTCGTAATTTTGCATGACAGTTGTGTTGACAACAAGCAATTTTCACCTACGGATTCAGAACGTTTCGCAGGTTTCAAAACCAGCCATCCCTGCTCCCTCCACTTCGTCGTGAACCACGCCATACACGACATTACACGACCTCTCTTGATTCTGCACACTTTAATTCCCCCAGAGATGGACAACTCTTGAAGCATCATTTTTATGGATTCTTGAAACATGACTGATTCATACGTTTATCTATAATGAATGCTCACGGAATTTTTAATTCAACACTTGTAAAACAATCATCGACAAACTTGCATGCTCGTGTGGAATAATTAGCGTCTGTACTTGAGCAGAAATCCGGAAAGTTCGAGTGCATAACAAGTGATGTAAAATATAATCGCCGAGGGTTAAGTATATAGACACGCATGGTAGGAGCAGAATATGGAGAAAATGCGGAAGTGGCCACGACCTCGCCTTCACGGATCGCTACGGCCGGAACTCTCCCCTGTAACGACGGCTGATTGCCAGCACAGTGGCGCCCCTAGCGGTGACGGAGAGAACTCGCCTGCGCCATCACAGCCCTATAATAATAAGGAATAACTGTGGGGAGCGCTGGGGATTGTGGCGAGGGGTCGTCATTACGTGCTGGTCGTGGAGGGGGATGCTGCCGCCGGGACCAAGGGGATCATTACGGAGATCCTAGAGAGAGAGAGAGAGAAAGTGGGTGGGGGGGGGGAGGGGATCTTCTCGCACAAGCAAGGAAGAGCCCGTCAGCACGACGCCCGATTGACATGGAAGTATCAGAAGGGAAGGGGAATCGACTTAACGTATCAAAAAGGGAAAAGTTTACTGATGTTTACTCAGAATGTCTCAAAACGGTTAGCTTAGGCCTCCACGTATGCCCGAATCTGTGTTCATTAGTCTAGTGAAAGTATTTCACCACTCGAGCAAGATGTCTTTGCGCGCAGCCGCCGATTAACCCGACCTACCACGCAAACACGCAGTTCGAAAATAAAACATTAGATTAATTTTCAGTCGCAAAACACCAATACACAAAACTTGGCCATCACGAAGAACCACACTTGGGACTGCTGTGAGTTCAGATAGTCAGTTCGTGATCGAACATATCCAACCACTGGCCCATTGTTATCGTCTGAGGCTAAGTAGAGTGAGTGAAGAGATTTGGGCGGCTCTTAACAGCGAGGTCTCGAGAGCAGATGGGTTGTGATTGAGGTGAGTGGGGAGAAGCGTCGGAATAAAAGGGCGAGAGAAACGGGACATCCTTGAGAAAACCCGCCGACTAGAGGCTCGTCCGGCACGAATCTTCCCACATGTGACAATCCGGGAGTGACCCGACCGGGGATTGAACCCGGTTCGCCTGGATGGGAAGCGAACAGTCTAACCGCTCAGCCACCGCGGCCCTATAAAGTGACTTCGTGATAGTTTATCACTTCGCATGCCAGCTAAACGTGGTCTAGGAGTGTTGGTTTCGTGTAAGAAGCTACTTTTGGTTTGTTTCACATGAGCCTCCTCCAGACTGGTTTCTCAATCGTGTGACAGTGGAGAAAGTCGACCAGCCTAACTGGCGATTTGAACGGCAGCCCACTATTAACGAGAAGAGATTCTATGAACCAAGCATAACCGAAATTTCCAGCAATAGTGATCCTCCGTCGCCAATGGTCGCCGGGTTTTCTCGAGGATCTCCCGTTCACCCCTGCCTTGCATTCCGGCGCTGCTCCACATCCATCTCGTTTCACCCTCATCGGTTCTCGGACCTCGATGCTAAGATCTGCCCAAATCTCTCCACTCATCCACTCAGTGACTTCAAGCACGCAGGCTAATGTGGCGAAAAGGTCTCTTCCAGCTGGTACTTGTTATTCGTCATCCGTGCAGATAGCTGTCTATCGGTAGGTCGACGTCTCGGATACGACAACTATGTTGACGTATAACCTCCCGACCAGTCAGAGAAGGACGCCGTGGCGTACGGCGAGCTTCGCACCCGGCCCGCACAGAATTGACGACCTTGATTTACGAGAACCGTGGCTTGATTTACGCCCGCGGGGCGGCCCCACCTCCCCACCTCCTCATCCCAAACGATGGGATTTCCGTCATCGCATTACAATCACGTCACCGCGAGGCGAGGGCGAGGGAGGTTCATCATCGAAAACGAGATTACCGAGCCAGCGCGCCCACATCTGGGGGCCATTTTTAGAGGGAAATAACGGCTGTCGGGGAGGCCGAGTGACGGCCGGTCCATCACCGGCTTGACGGACGGCTGGGTGCCCCGCCGCAACAAGTGACGACCTGCTGCAGGCCCGCGCGCGTACAACAACGGCACAAGTCGCAGCCCACCGCGTGGCGGCGCGGCGTGTCGCTTCCTACACAACCTGTGCTCTCCAGTCCCCACTTATCCTTTATAGACTATTCACGGTCAAGTGAGCACTTTTGAAAGCCTTGCCATTTGGAATAATAGTCAATAAATATATTTTATTTTAGCTTTAGACATAAACTTCCGAGTGCGGTGGAATATATACACTGTGTTTATTACTTGCATGGCCTTATTTATTTTAAAAGATTTTTTTTAAGGATAATAAATGTCTGAAAAAAAAAATAACTAGGGCTTCAGAAGTGCTCACTTTACCGTGAACAGCGTATATCAATGTGTCGTTATAATGCCACTGCCCCTCCCTTAAAGGCTGTCCACGATAAAGTGAGCAGTTCTGAAATCAACCTTTGAAAAAAGTCACTGCCCCTACCCGCACATACTTTAACAGGCTCACTGAGTGACATGCACCCAGTAAAGATGGTAACGATGTATTGAAAGTAGTTCCATTTCTTAACATTGAATATAAAGTGTTGGGTAACCATTTGTAAAAACTTAAATTATATCTTTAGCTTCCTGTATTTATTTTTTATTTTTTTACTGCATCAAGTGTAAAAACGAGCAGATTTTTGAAAATATTTCTTTTCTAATGATTATATAGTTTCACTTGTCCGACGCATGGATAAAGTGATGAGGCCCACGGCAATGATAATCTTATATAAGGCGGAAGAATATATAACGTGCATACAAGTAGATCTTAAGCAGGGCTTTCAAAAGTGCTTATTTTACAGTGAACAGCCTATATTTTGAACGAGCAAGCTCCATACTGACTGGCATGTCCCTAATATACTTGGTCATGACACAGAGGAAGTAGTTCAGTGTTTTAACTTAGTACTTTAAATCTTAGGTAAAGGCTGTTCACGATAAACTGAGCACTTTTGAAATACCTGCTTAGGTTCTATTTGTAGGCACGTTGTGTATTCTTCCACCTTATGTAAAATTAACATTGCCATGCGCCTCGACACGTTATTCGTACGTGGGTCAAGTGTAACTGTGAAAGAATTAGGAAAGTAAATATTTTTACAAACTAGCTTATCATTACATTTTTATGCCGTAAAAAACAGGGGACAAAAATTGTTTCAGTTTTCACAAATGTTTACTTGGCACTTTAAATCCAGCGTCAAGACATGGAACTACTTTCCCTCCATCGTTACCAACCTCAGGGGCTGTATGCCACTCATTGTGTCCGTAAAACTATATGCAGGCAGAGGCAGTGACATTTTTCAGAAGTTGATTTAAAAAGTGCTCACTATATCGTGAAAAGCTTTTAATCATCTGTGAGTACTAAAATAATGTATAAGGTATGATAATTATCAAATCTGTAAAATTTTACTCTTGGAATCATTTTATATTTTCACATGATGAACGCATGGATAAAGCGATCAGTCCCATGGCAATGTTCATTTTACATATAGTGGAATAATACATAACATGCATACAAATAGCTCTTAAGCAGGCTTAAAAAAATGCTCGGTTTACGGTTAAAAGCCATAGAGTATAGACCACAATGCCCCATGGTGGTATTACAGTCCTGCATATTTCGAGTTATTATTTACAGACGTGTTATGCTTTAAATACCTGTGCACATGCACTGCTTTTGTCATTTGGAAAATTATTAGTTTTGACACGCCTTGGGTAAAACGGGGACAAAGAGTAAACACTAGACTGAATGTCTGAGTTAGAAGAGTAAGCGGGATCACACAGGGACAACCGCCAAACGGTCAAATGACGCCGGCCCGAATATACACGGGAATGTGAAGTCTATCTTGATGGTAAATAATGAGAATTTCGCAGGTACCTAGGCATTACGTCTGCTTTCGCCTACTGTGGAAAATGCCGTAGACATACATGTATTCTTACACTCTGTAGTGGAAGGGGCACACTACAACAAACAACCTAGATGGGTAAGTGAATGATTTGCTTCTTATTAATGTACTCCACAGCGCTTAGTAACTAAAATTTCAACATTTTATTTTATATTCCCGTCCAATCCCGCTGAACTTTGTAAAATTTTTACCGTTTTGCACTACACATAAAAATCGCAACTTTACTGTTTTGTGTAACATTGCAAACACTTACCTATCTATAAATGGTCTGACAAAATTAATGTAGGCCACCTAAAGACATTTTATATAGAAATTAACTTAATTAAAGTAAACATTTGGGCAATTTTTGAGAGAGAGAGAAAGAAAGAGAGAGAGAGTGAGCGAGCGAGAAAGAGAGAGAGACTGAATTTGGCGACGCGTAACAACCGAGGTCTCCAGCGTCGGTGATGGAGAAGGCGGACGTGAAGTATAAATAGGAATCAAGTGGTGGGGAAAACGGGAGTACTCTGAGAAACCCCACCAGCAACGTCCGCCATGTTTCCAGCGTGCGAAAATACAGGAAGATCCTAAAATTTCTACTTGATATCTAATTATACAACCAGATTGCAATGCGGGGGGAAGTTTTATTTTTCTTGGAAATAACAATTGCGCAGTCTCTACGAGTTGTATAGTTGGGTGGGAATATAACATTTTAACAAACACCCTGAAATACCGAGGAATAAATACATATCCAGAAAAAGGGTTTTGCAAGTTATATTCAAACTAAACTACTGAATGCGCTGGATAAATATCTATTCCAAAGGTAACCTAATCAACTACAATTTGAAACGCTAACATCTTGAAAGAGTTACAATATAAAAAGTAGGATTTGAATAGTAAAAAAGAGAGCAGCAAATAAAGCCATCCATGCATTACACGTAATCTAAGCAGCAAATTGGGAGAAGCAGTTACAAATTGAAATGTACGATTAAAATCTTACTGCATAAATTGGTAGCCTCTGCAATTGATATCTATTGTTTTCTTAATATACATGTGAATAAAAATCCGCGTTACAGTATTATTATAGTTACGTGCGTAACAGTTTTACTGTCACTGAACATATAGTCTATGCAATGTGGCTACTCTATAGACTATGCGATGTGGCTACTCATCTGGTCCTTTGCGAAGTGAAAATTTTACACGTGGCGGGTTGAAGAATAATGGGTACAACAAAAAGAAGAAGAAATAATCAGGGCTTTAAGAACTGCTCAATTAACTGCCAGTCAGCTATATTTTTACTGAAATTATGCCAAGGAAAAATTTAAATTAATAAACCTATTCCAGTCTATCAAAAAATGTGTTCGTTCATCACACATTACCTGTAAATACATATACGGGATGTAACGTAATTATATGTGCAAACTCCGCCTGCATATTCTTTACGAAAATCTAATGCACATACTTGTGTACGATCTATGGTCTAAAGTCCGTCCCAAGAGCAGTATACCCCTTTGAAGATGGAGCAGAAAGACGAGGTATTTGCATATTTTACAAACAGTGTTTACAATCTAACCGTGAGCTTCTGGGTAATGTGGGAATGCGCAAGGATCTGCGACCAGTGTAACGTCTGTCTTCGTCATCCCAAGCGTAATGCGTAACGTACACGCGTAAGGTATTGGTACGTTTCGAACATGATGCATGGATTTCCCAAAAACCGGTTGGGTTTAGGAGAATGGCACAAGAGACTATTTTCTTTTATTGGATTGTGTTAGCTCTTGATATCCCATGTAACTATCATTACTCTTTCGATATATCACACTTTTCTAAAAAAAACATGACTGCCGCCCCTATTTCGTATTCTAATTACTTTGACGTTGGGGAAAGGCGTTACACTGGCAGCTGATATTTGTCGATTCACACATTGTCTAAAAGCTCTTGGTTCGATTGTAAATATATATTTTTTTAAATTTTACAATTTCCTCATATTTCTGCTTCAACTTCAAAGGGGTGTATTATAAGGTGACCAGACGTCCTTATTTTCAGGTCGTGTCCCAAATTTTTTAGAGGGTCATTCGGGATAGCCATTTGTCCCGAATGTTGGAACTTGACGGTGTTGACTCGTGGTGTGGCCGGTTTGGGGTGGATTTGGGCCAGACGAGGGAGCGGGATGGTGCGGGGGGCGGCAGGCCAGTGACCTTCCATCACCAAAAATACCGGTGATTCATCAACCCATCTTACTGCGCCATTTCACTTTTTATTTAGAAGTGTACCAGTACCACCCTGGCTTACACGATGTTCAGACTGTGGTTTCAAATTCAGTGCTAGTGAGTCAAACTGTGTTAATCTCCTGTGAACGGTGTTAGTTTTAAATTTCGTTATACATTGTGAGTTTCTGTGAAAGGTAATGGCTTCACAAAAACGTAAGTGTTCTTTTAATACTGAACTCCAAAAATAATATCCTTTTATTTAAAAAAAAACCCACTGATTCAGACGTTCGGTGTAACACATGTTCTTCAAGTTTCAATATTAGCCATGGGGGACGATCGGACTTTAAACTTCATATAAATAGTAATAAACACAAACAGCGGTTGCTTCCGATGCTTCAAGTTCGTCATTGACATCATTTTTTAAAAAGTAAAGAAACTACAGAAAAAGATTTACAGCTGGCTGCTGTTGAAGGCGCATATGCTTATCATACAGTCCAGCACAACCAATCGTTTAGGTCAATGGACTGTACTTTCAAATTAATTCAAGTTCCGCTGAAGCAAAAGTTTTCTTGTGCCCGAACTAAGGCGGAAGCTATTCTATAGGCCATTCACGATAAAATGAGCACTTTTGAAAGCTCTCTCGTTTGGAATAATAGTCAATAAATATACTTTATTTTAACCTTGGACGTTAATATCCAAGTCCGGTGGAATATGCACACTGTGTTTATTACTTACAGAGCGATATTTATTTTAAAAGGTGGTTAAAGTACAAGAAATGGCAGAGAAAAAAAGTAACTAGGGCCTCAAAAGTGTTCACTTTACCGGGAACAACTTACAACAATTGTTTTAGCGCCTCGTGCTATTTCTGAGGTTACGTCTGAGGTACAAAAGGCTAATTATATATCAGTAATGACTGATGCATCCAACCACAAAGATAAAAAAAAACCTGTTCCCAGTACTCCGGAGATATTTTGCTGCTATCCAAGGAGTACAAGTGAAACTGTGGGAATTAAACTCTTTGCCGGGCGAAAACTCTGATTTAATTAGCACATTTCATGATAAGATTAAAGCAAAGGACAAAGCAGTTCGCTGTGTGCTGACAACACTAACAGTAACTTTGGATGAGTTAGCAGAAAAGCGGGAAATAACGGTTTTTGCAAAGCTGGAAAATTATCTTGGTCACGAGTTATCAGGAGTTGGCTGCACAGCACACATAGTGCACAACAACACTTGAGCAGCTTCTGATGTCCTCCCAGTGGACGTTGACACTTTTGTTTCCTAAATTTACAGCCATTTACATATTTACACCGCCCGTGTAGAAAATCCAGTACTTCTGTGAATCTGTGGACAAGGAATATCAAAAGATTATGGGTTATAGTAAAACCCGTTGGTTAGCTCTACTGCCTGCTGTTGAGCGAATTATTCAAATGTTTGAGCCTTTTAAAGCTGTATTTTTAGTCTCAGGAAAAGTGCCCTAATGTTATTAAAACACATTTTGGTAATCCTCTCTTTGAGGCATGGTTGTGGTTTATTCGTAGTCAAGCATCAACTTTTCATGATTCAGTTAAGTTGATTGAAAGTGAGAATGTAAGCATTTTTTTTGCTATAGAACACCTCAGTAAATTCAAGTTAAGTTTATAAAGTCGAGGATTGATGACAATTTTTGCCTTTATCAGTAAAAAGTATGCTTTTAAAACTTGAGCAAGAAGGATATATCACAAAATAGGAAGCTTTCACGTAAATATACTACAAATATTGGGCAACGTCTGCAAACTAATATGTCAAGTCTTACAGCTTTACTTGTCAGTCTCTTGATGCATTGTTTAATTAATGTGTTTACAAGATTGTTAAGCATCAATAGATGCACTAACAAACACGGTTGCTATCCTAACCGTCACAAAAATTACAAACAAACTCTCGAGCTGTATTTTTGAACGAAGCCGTGAGATCTACTTGTATGCACGTTGTGTGTTCTCCCGCTTAATGTAAAATTAACATTGCCATGGGCCTCGTCACTTTATTCATGCGTCGGTCAAGTGAAACTTTGAAATTATCAGAAAAGTAAATATTGTACAAATCGGCTCATTTTTACACATCGATGAATTAAAAAATACAGAACGCGAGAGAAATAATTTAAGTTATCAAAAATGGTTACCTAAAACTTTTGGCTCGATGGTTGTGTATAGAACTACTTTCTTCTCCATCGTTACCAATTTTACCGGGCGCATGCCACTCATTGCGCCCATTAAAATAAACGCATGTAGGGGCAGTGACTTTTTTATAAGGTTGATTTGAAAAGTGCTCACTTTATCGCGAATAGCCTTTAGTTAGGCTGTCGGCTGGATAAGTCACCAGGTGCGAAATGCGAGCGGCGTTCCCACATGTTGACAGGTGGCGCTATTTTGCAGGCGTGAGCGGGGTGCACAAGGACGAAAATAACATTCCTTTCCAGCGAGGTTCCATCTTTTAGGATATGTGTTTTTATGTATCACACCTCCCCGGCTTCTACGTCAATGCCCATTAGAAAACGAATGAGGCCCTGGTGACCGAGCTTTCATTCCTAATGCATTATTTTGTTGTTCGGACGCAGAAAGTAATTTTACCACCCCGCAGTCCTATAATGCTCGCCTCATCCCAAATGCGTACCTTAGAATATGCCATTCTGAAGTAGAAGTAAATATATAAAATGAACTAAAATGTTATCGTAAGACGATATGAAAATTACAATAAACAAGGAACTTTAGTATAAATGTAATTCGGGTGTCTGTGTTGGTGATCGTAATTCCAGCGGCGGTCCTTACAAGGCCAATATAAATGTGGTTGGGGTCGCAATGCTGTAGTGGTTAGATTACTCGCCACCCCACCAAGGCGAACCGGGTTCGATTCCCGGCGGGGGCACCCCGGGATCTTCGCATTGGGAGCCGTGTAGAACGACGCCACTGGTCGGCATGTTACGGCATGGACAACTGTGGCAAGCCGTGACTATACTGCTTTCACGAACGCGCATATATAGAGTACAAGGACATCGGGCAGCGGAATTATGAAAACAGTACGCGCAGTTACCAAATCACGGCCGGACGAATAATGAGGCCGCGGCGGCGTGATATAGCCGAGCCAGACGACTGGAAGAGGGCCTGTTCTCGCCTCGGCGCCAACCGGGGAAGACGTTCCAGAGAGCCAGAAGGATGACGACGTGCCATCCGCCGTAGTCCACCTACAAACCAGCCTTCGGCATCATGCAATGTGGGAAATATCGAACCAAAACTTAAGCCAAATGGTGGCTTCATTAGGCTTTGTTAGATTAACTTAATGTATCAAGTATCAGCTCCTCCGATATGTTCCCAGTTAGTGTAATACGTGCAAAGCCCATTAGGTAGATAATGTGTCAAACCATTGAAGGGGAAAGCTTTGCGTAAATTATACAGTATAGTTCTAAACCATTGAGTACGGCCCTCATAATCGTATATTTTAAGCCAAATAATAAATTGAATAAAACCACGACAAGATTAAAATTTAACAGGCGAGTTTTCTCGAAGATCTCCCGTTTCCCCCGCCCTTACATTCCGGCGCTGCTCCATACTCACCTTTCTTCACTTCCATCGGCACAGACCTCGAGGTTAAGAGTAGCCCAAATCTCTTCGCTCACCCACGGATGTATAAGCTGCTGTTTCATCTCTGTACGCTTAGTCACTCTGTAACCGAGCCAACAAAACACCAGATCTGCTCAGATAGTCTGAAACTCCGCTCGGACAGTGCAGCTTAGCCAGACTGTTACCCACTCGGGCCGCAAATCCCGGAGAAACCAGCACGCATGCGCGCAAGCCCGCGGACAGTCCGCGGACGAATCCCCGCTCTACGCCGTCTGGCTGCACGAGGGCTGGTCGGGAAGAGTAAATAATTACTCCCCCCCCTTTCTCCCCCATCGCCCAACGAAACCAAAAACGTAGTCCGGATCATCGCTTTGCGGGGACTCGCAAATGCCTTAATCCTCGCGCGTGTCAATTCGAATTTGCGGGGTTTCAATAATGCATAACGTGATTTCCCCGCCGCTGAGCGCGTGTGCACACGAGGGAAGGGGGGGGGGGGGGGTTGAAATGGGTCTGGGGGCGGGGGGTGGCGAAATTCTGGCGGGTTTAAAAGAGCTTAAGTCATTACGAAACAAGCTCATAGCGCGGGCGCAATCCGCTGGATCTGCAACTGTTTCGTTTTCGCGCGGAAATAAAAAACGACGAGCACAACCCGCTGCTGGTCTTTGATGTGGACACATCGGTCAATAAAACGCGAGTAATAATTATCACACAGGAGAGAGCCGCTAACACGTCCTACTGACAGGCGAGGCGTTTCAAACAGCGACTGACAACGAACTGCCTGGACAGAATCGTTGGTACTCTCCCTGGTATGTACCTCCGATGCGATGCCAGTTTCTTTTTCCATGTGTGGGAAATGTGCTGGACGTTGCTGTTGAAGGTTTTCACGGGGCAATTCCTGCCCCTCCCCCCTTTTAACCACCTTGGCATTTCTCACAATGTCTCATTCCGTTACTCTAGCCTTTCTCGAAGTCATATTTTTTTATCATCAATATCGCACCCTGGACGCAATACTATCGTAACTCGGCTTATATAATTAAATGACAGTAACATAATTGTGAGGAATTTTTACAGTACTATGTCTGCAAGAGCATGAGAATTATTAAAACTGTGTTGACATAAAACAGTGCGCCGTTCAATATTCTAAAACGCATGTTCAACGTGATTATGTGACATGTAAACGTTTACTTATTAAATGTGTTGTCATAAACTACAACACCTATTTATGTGCCGTTAAGTCCAATTAAACGTTTACTGTCGAGTGATAAGATTTTTTTTTTCCTTCCCGGAGAAATATTGCGAAAACTTCATTTTTTTTTTAGTTGCGATAGTATTGTATTAAGGGCGCGAGGTGAATTGACGATCACCTTTCGGGTTCCTTCATTTCAAGGCCACCAATCCGGGATATTTAATTTCGTTGATGTGATACCGAGAATTTTTTTTTTTTTCCATTCCATGTATAACTTCACAAGTTTAGATCTTCATCGCGCTTAACTGAACTACTGCGCGATTTACACAGATGGAGAACTGAGGTACACCAACATTGAAATCGTAAAATTATGGAAAAACCAAACTTAAGTCGTGTTACGTAGGCATGCCCCACCAAGACAAATTTTACAGTTCAGAAATACCTTAAAAATGTTTTCAGTCGTAGTATTAAAAATGTAACGTGTCACGGTTAGCCAAAAATTCTGAGATACAAATCTACGCCATAAAAATATTGGGGAAATTACCTGACAAATGTAAGGTAATATTCGCAAACTTGTTTGAGAAATAGTAGTACGCTATGGCACAATGTATTTTTAATGGCAGCCGCTTCAGCTGAGCGGCTCGCCGAGAGTCGACTACTGAGGACCGCTTCTTCGGCGGACTTAGGGCTTTGGCTCGATTCGGACGACCTCGGCAATTTTCGGCTCGACTCAGAGGGAGTGCTCGGAAGCCATCGACTCGGGTTTGCCGAACGTACCCGAAGGTGCTCGGCAGTTACGCCCACGACTTCTTCAAGCATATATGTTTGTTTCTGGTAGCCATATTGGTTTTATAGGCATAATGTGTGTGTCAAATCGCAAATCTGTATTTATTATTCGATTATAATTTTCTTTTAAATTTAAAAAATATTTTTTTATATTGTGTCGAAATTATAAATAGGATATTGCAGAAACATGTAAAAGTCTCTCAACTACAATTCCAATCCTTCTCTTGAAGTCTCATTATTCACTACCTTGACAGCTTTTTAGATATAAGTACGCTACTCGGCAATTTTATGTTTGCATATATGACTAAACCGAGCCCATCATACCAATAGCGACCATATGCACGAGTATGTTACAATCGTGACGCCCTTATCTCAAGGGCGTGGCAACGGGGCATAAAACACTGCCCAAAATCAAAACAGGAAAAATATTTTAAAACTTTCCAAACCATGAACCTCTTCAAAGGAGTGTAATACTGGACACAGAGTAACAGTATGAGATTTGTGGTTGCAGAGATTAGTCTAGGCCAAGGAGTAGTAGTCATATGAGGAGGAAAATGGTACTGTTTCTATAATTAAGCCATGTCCAGTTCCCGGTGGATCCTGACGACAAAAGAGCCGAGTTAGCTTTTGATCTTGTGGGGTATAACATAAAAGTAGAAACAAGCGCTCTAGGTATGACCTTTAAATAGGTATCAGTCACCTAGAGGGGAGGTTTTGGAAAGGCCAGCGCCGGTTCCACTAGGAACTTTGCCCAACTATCTCATTAACCACACATATTTATATCATATCGTCCAATTGTCAGCAAATTTTCCCTCAGAGAAAATATATATATGTACCTATAGTTTATTCCACATACTATTGCGCGAATAGTGGGGCTTTACATCTCCATTTTACAAAGTAAATAAACATTTGGTTCAATTTAATGTGAACTTATCTCAATATCTTAATCATTAAAACGGTAATCTGACCTCCGTTTGATGTTACGATAACTGAATGTCGAATTTATAAGAACATTACCTCTACCTATATATATATATATATATATATATATATATATATATATATATATATATATATATACACACACACACACACACACACGACAGTATGTATCGCCTAATTATGTCCTCGAATCCAGGTAGAGGATTAGGGTGGGTTAGAATTTGTTCGGATTCCATTGGAGGGATTTTAAAAACTAAACTAAATAATAACCAATATTTCTTATACCCAACATACCCGAAACTAGTACGTACGTCATAGCAGCAACATGCAGTATGCAAATGAGTAAAATACAAGTCATAGTAAGGTATTACTGTTACTAGCCATACATCTTGTAGGGTTCCAGTTGATTCGAAAACCCTAAAATGCTTAAATACTAATACCAGCACACTTACTGTGTAAATAGTAGGATCTAATGCATACAAAATAACTTTTTATTATCACTAGTTCTACTTACTGATTTTTTTTTTTTTTACAACGTCCGACTTCTCGTCAAAATCAGCATGGAATATCCTGCATATTGGAGTCCGTTGTTCTTTTTTCTTGTTTCTATTCTTGTATCCTTCATCACTTGGATCCCACAACACTTCACGATTTTTAACGCAATCAATTAACAGTTCAATGTCCACAGAAAATTCATCTATCTCAGCACTTGCACTGTTTTCCGGCATAATACATTACCGGAAACCACAACAGCGTCAACACAGTGGGAAGATGCGCTACCAGTGGAGTGGACTGCCACAATGTCGGCGTGAGGGTTGGTGAGAAGGGTTAACAATGGGACCATCACTCATTCCCAAGAAGAACCATCCAAAAGACGTACGTCTCGTGACGGATCAAAAACCTGCGTTTGCATCAACGGTCTAACTTAACTCAATGGATTTTAGACAGAACGCACGTTTATTTTGGGACGTCTGTTTTAAATACCTACTTGACGGGCGGATCCAGCGAACGTAGTACGGCAGTGTATAAAATGGTTCATTTGAACCAGAGTACTTACGAACGTTCCTTTTCTGACGTGCGCACCAAAACGCAGTGCATAAATTCAGTCTTAATGCGCATGCTAGACTTGGAACTCGAAAACAGAGCATCAACAACACAATCCGATGCGTCTACGTTAGTAAACAGAAAAGCCAGCGCATTGTGGAAAAACGTGTATCAAAGTTAGTGCAATTGTTTGCGCATACCAACAAACAGAAACACCGTAAAGCCCTGGCAATTACCTCAAAAATTCACAAAGGGAAAAATGATCAGCGGATATCGGGGCCTAAATTTTGTAGCAAAAACTGTCTCGCACACCAAAAATGTTTTCCAGACAGTACATTACTTAAAGCGGTACCTTGCCTCGCTAACGATACAGTTAAGTTTCTGATCGCTACGAATGTCAGCGAGGTGACAGCACGCGCTGTGAAAATATTTCCAGAAATGGCAGGAAGGCAAATGGCCTTGTTCTTCGCTTATATGACTATCGTTCAGGAAATGCACGAGGGTCACCGGAAAGAAGAGTTTCTGCCTGCCTGCCTGTTGTTCGTCAATTCAGTACCACCGCTGACGTCAAATTGAAAAACACGAGGCTTACAGACAGCGCAGCGCCTGGGATATGACGCCTCAATGCGCTGATCCGTTATACGCATCTCACCAATGTGTTGCTACTATTATTTCCACCCCCCCCCCTCCTTAACCCACACTTCCCGGCGTCAAGTTCCTCTCACTCTTTTTTCCCCACGCCTTTTCTCGGCGCCTTGTAAACAATTTGTCTCGGAGAAAGTCTTGCTTGTTTTATACGCAGCTTTAGTTACCCTTCCTCCCGCCTTGCTCTGCTTTCCTCAAACCCCCTTCTCAACCTTTTTCATCTCTGTTGTCGTCCCTTCCTTCTCCCGCCCTCAGATAAGACAGCGATGAAGCAGACTTTATTTTATTTTCCGGTCTTCTCAGGCTAACAAAATCTTCTTAGTGGCTCTTTAAATACCCTGGGCTTTCCGCTGGCAGCTTTCAGTTACAAATAAACATAGACGCTACCTCGCTAAATAACTGGGCATCATTATCCGGTAGAAAACTGTTTATCGCGCAATCTCTACGCTTATTTTTATGAACAACAGAGAGGCGACAGTTCTTATTACAGTCCAGTACATAGAGGAGACAGGGTAGGCATTTGCACTAAGAAAATGTTCCCTTTACTACGGTAATTGAGTTGTCGTGTTGTTATACACGGCCCCTTTGTCCACCAGCTGTCAAAACAATACCTGTGAAGGAGGTCACGGGCGAGTTTGGTAAACTAAGAAACCATAACAGCGAGCCGGAGTGGAGTGTCTAAACTGTCATAGCTAAGTGCAAAGAACGCCGGAAGATGTGGGCCCAGCAAACATCAGGACATTCCTGGATAAGTATAACACACTTCAAGTAGACTCCACCTCTAGTGCACAACGACAATGCATTACGTCAATCCACACTCGTGGAGGGGCGCGAAGAGTGGACTGGGCTGCGAGGAACGGCATCGACACAGTCGGCGATTGTCAAAGGACGAGGTCAGCTGCTTGACGTGGTGCGGGGACGTCCTACCACGGGGCGGCGAGGTCAGAGTGTGAGACCGGGTGAGTTCCATCTATATCATGCTATCGCTCTCTCTCTCTCTCTAACCTAATCAACCTTCCTTACCGTCCTGTCTTTCTTTTGGCTTTACGTCTCAAATTCCATGCAACAAGTTTATAACTACTGGAGATGGAAATCAAATAGTTTATAACTACTGGAGATGGAAATCAAATAGTTTATAACTACTGGAGATGGAAATCAAATATTTTATTTACTCTTTCTGTAAGTCATCATCTTCTTAACTTACCCTTCTACAAAATACTATCATTCCTTTTCACGTTCTTATTATTAGTCTAATCAGATCATAACAATATAAAAACATTCAAACCTTTCAGTTTGCGCCATGATGACATACAGATTCTTTCGAAACTATTATATTATTATTTACAATATCGCAAGTATCTCAATAAAGTTACATGACTAAGTACCTGAAATAGGAAATTACAATCATTTCAAAGGGTGAAGAGATCCATAATATAGCGAGCCATCACTTTTAAAGCTCATAAAGCATAATGAGATAAAACATTAAAACACGAACTAATAATCCGAAGAATTTCCTAAACACCACAGCTCCTACTAAAGAATACAGTAATTATTTAACAACGCCATAATGACAAAAACGTATAAATAACTTAATTTATACCAGACTCTTAGTTCTTTACAGCCAAGAATTTCGCGTACGGTTACAGCTAGCCTTTATAGTCTCGAAACCTCATCTTTCCGCGAGATAAATTTTTCTACGTAAATTTTTCTGTGCTTAAACACACAAGCAGCAATAAATTTGCCCTTTACGACAACGTATATACTTGTGGTTTATCCCAGTACTCATGAATACAGTTTATTGAGCATTAAATAAATCGCCACAAGAATATGGTGACCTTCAGAGTAAACTGCAGCTATTCGCCGAGGCTCTACATCGACGTAAATAAGTACAGGTACTTACGTAAGAGTTACAGAATCATCCCGCAAGGAATAAACAGAAATGGCTTCCTTAAAAGGCTGCTATAAAGATGGGTTTACGATCACACTCGTGATGCTTTCGCCGCGAACACATGGGATTTTGACGAACCTAGCACACTGACTCGTGACGTCATGCTGTTACCACCTTTCCTTTGCCAATCACGTCAAGACACTCAGACCACATTGAGCATGAAGATAGGAATAACATGAGATGGCATGCTATAACGTCGCTGAAGATGCATTTTCATCCATCGCCATATTGTGACCCACAAAACATTGAAAATGTTGAGGCAGATATGTGTATTTAATGCATGTAATATGTGGAAGTTTTTATACAACTATCAGGCTAAATATCAACATGATGTGGTACAATAGTATAAATTAATAGTGACAGGTTAGGTTTCCAATGTTTTGGGCGTCACAATGTGGCAGACAGGCTTCATCATTTTACTATGCACATCTACAGACGAGACTACACCTTGACATTAAGTGACGTCACAACAGCCAGCATGTACGTTGGAAAATGTGTGTATCTTGAGTAGTAAAGTTGTAATACAAAAGTGTATAAGAATTGGCGCAGTAATTGTAACGAGAATAATAAATGTATTACAACTCCAAATCTAAACAATTAAAAAATTTAATCACAATGCGCGGGAACAAAGAAACCCTTAAGCTATTATTTGTAACCCATAGTCACAGGTCTACCATTATATCGAATAATAGTTAATTTCACTGTTACAAGTCACAGGAGATACGTGAAATAACTACACTTAGAGTTACTCTGAAGTCATTGATTCGGTTTAGTCAGTCTGATACAAGGGGCACAACTTTTAAGTTATTTTGCTCTCATGTAAACATCTTGTTGGACTATATGTAGTCACGTGCACATATTTGAGAAAACGATCCAGTGTGTTACCATTGCGCCAGATACTCGACTCGACGTAACATTCTGAACACCTACTCGTTATAGCTCATTGATTTTAGTTGGAAGTATGTAAAACCTTAAACGAATGTTTTTTACCTACGACATTGCAGATAAAATACGAGAAATGTTTGTAGAGAGAAGGCTTTTACGCCTGAAACTATACTATACGTAAATTATTCGCAGAATATAAGCCTAAGGTTGTAATATTACGATATTAATAAAATATTAGCGCAAAATACAAGATTGTCGCAGACATGGGCATATAAACCATCCAACATGATAAAGTGGCCCAACAGAAAAAAAAACTTCCATTCCTTTCTCTCAAAGTTTGGGTGCACTATTTTATGAGAACTGACCCCTTTCCACGTGTGTTGCATTGCTCTAAAGTAATTCTGTAATAAATGTAACTTCTAGATAAAAACTTTGCTTTTCAACTTTTCGGGTACGAAATCTGTTTATGTCTGATGCAATAGGCCTGCTCACTGACCCGTTATAAATGATAATTAAACATACAAAAAAAAAAGCAATTTTTTTCAGTCGCGGGCATTAGTTACGTAGAATATGATTACTTTTTTTTTTAAACTCAAGTAAACTCATGGCTAATACCCGTACAAGTCATAAATAATGCAAACCCGTTATTAGGTTTTACGTCTCCAATGACAATGTCTCGAATGTATTAGGCAAAGTGGCTACACTATTCACCTGCAAGTTTTAAAATAAAACCAATACACTGGGACGATTATCTACTTCTGCCACAATCATGGAATGAAACAAGTAGATAGAGTAGGACTGGAAAAGCTAAAAAGAAAATCGTAAATATCAAAAGGTCCAGATAGGGTAATCATACCGAGCGAGGTGGCGCAGGGGGTAAACATTAAAATTGCATTCGGTGGGACACGGGTTCGAATCCAGGTCCGGCCACCCTGATTTCGGCTTTCCATGGTCTCCAGAAATGACGCCAGGCGAGTGCTGGAATGGTTCCCGACTCCAAGCCATGGGCGATTCATTCACCATTCTTGCATGTCTGAGCAAATAGCTTGGTTTTTAATGGCCTTGCTGTCAACGAGACGCTAAGCCCTAACTATAATCGTTATTGTTGGCCTCGAAACCTCTTCTTATCCTCTCTAGTTTGGACGCCTACGTTTCGAGAATATTTTACACCATTAAGAAACAAAAAATACATTCACACGCTCACTTTTAAGAAGAGTTATTTCTTCGATATCCTGAAAAAGTCCAATGTCATGCAAATGGTTTAAGCATTCCGTAAATTAGCATAGGACAAGGCGATTAAAACTATATATATATATATCTTCTGGGTCCATACTGGTAGGGGCGCAAGGGTTCTAACTCACCTGGGATTAATTGATGGATTTACGATTATATTAATTGGATTTAACCTCAATCCGATCTTAAGCCGATTAAATTGATTGAAAGGGAATAAATTTAATGAGGGGGTTAATTTTTTGGGTGCAAGAGAGTGTTAAGGATAAATTATCTTTCTTTCTTTCTTTTTGCGCGGAGCTCTGGTACATCCTCACACTGTAAGCTCTGGCACTCGATGAGGTGTGACGTGTTGGACACAGGGAATATATGTGGTGAGTTTTGCCACAAGAGTGTGCTAAGTGTCAATTTTCTTTCTTTCTTTTCTTTTGTGGGGAGCTCTGGTACATCCTCACCCTGTGAGCTCTGGCACTCGGATGAGGTGTGACGTGTTGACGGGGTGTATATATATAATATATAGTTATGTGCAAGAGTGGCCTAAGTGTAAATTTTTTGGGTTGGTAGTGATATTGCTTGTAGACGGTGTTGGCAGATAGGCGACTTTGAAAGATAGTATTATTCAGAATGGAATTAAACATTTGATAAATTCAGTGTTCTATATATGAATAAATTACATGCATCGAATCGCAAATTTGAAACGAACACAAGTACGTGAGTAACAAGTGGAAATCTGTGACTCTCCAGTATGAAATTTAATCTAACAAGATTAATTAGTCTACCCCGACCTGTATGCTAGAAATATAGTTTACACGAGAGAAGTATAACAAACGAACTCAACTATGTGAATATGAAAATTATGCAAGTGTGCAGTATGGAATTAACGATCTACAATGAATAAAAAAGTCTCTATAAATTAAACAATCACAATAACAAGATATATGACATTACTTGATGCCTCTTGCACATACCTTACATGCCCATCTGCATGTGAGACTGGGATGGAGGAACTTTAGAAACGTAATCCATATGTAAAAAGAAATTAATTGATTAACACATATAATAAAATTGCACCTCTCCCGAAACACATCTGTCCGGCTGCGAGCTCAGTGCAGCAATGTTTGATTATAGACTAAGCTGAAAAACTCAAAAATTTTAAACTAAACGAATGTTTCCAAATAAATTTTAAATAAACATGTAATGAAATCACACCAGGAGCTCCCTGAAAACACATTCATCCACCACAGAGTTCAGTCGATGAATGAGTGGATCATATGATGTGCACCTGCTTATAAGCTGTTACTTAGAGTGTGGCTGAGTTTAAATTTACGACTGACAGAACCTATTTCCTTACCAAGGTACTATTAACAACTTTATTACACTATTCGTCCTACAAGTATGTGAATACAAAAAAGTGAATTATTTAAAATAATGGTTGTACTACAAATGTTTTTTCCGTCAAGTCTGTGGAATTCACGGCATTTGGTAATAAAACGCGAGTTGGAAATGCTAGGAAGTTTCATCGACCGAACACAGAAATGGGGTTTACAAGATAAACACACTATCATGCGATAAATTAAAGACAAAAAATAGTTCACACTATAGTTTATAAAGACTGTGAACAAGATCTGTACCCTGGAGCATATAACATTGCTAACAAGAATCACAGCTGTCACACTCTGAAGCCCAGTGTATATGAAGGAGCTGTTGAAGTATACATCCATTTAGTCCAAGCTTCTTTGAGCAACTGAAGATGGCGGCAACTGGATACAGGGGTGCAGATGGATCCTGACCTCCCCTACCCTTTGCCAGAGTGTGCTACTGTCCTTGAGGTTACGCATCCCTCTGCCCTAGATTGTCAATTTTTTCGGCAATGTAACAAGATGGCGACGACTGGCTAGATACGGCCACATTGCTCCCGACCTCCCTACACCACCACCTCAACCCCTCACCAGAGCGCTGTGCCCTGAGGTCCCTCTTCTCCAATGCAGATTTCGTTTTCGCTCGAAAAGTCAGTTTCTTCTCCAAGGCCAACCACCCCTAGCACTTGTCAATGACTGCATCTTATGCGATCTGTCCCCACCTCTCCAACACAGAGTTTGTTTTGTAGAGGGGGCTACACCCTGGTGTCGATCTAAGACCAACCACTTCGACCTCCTCCCTACATGGTCAGCCCAGAACATGTATGTTGTCTGACTACAACTTCAGGGACTCTCCAACTGCCAGCCATGCCTCAAGACACAAAGTTGGACTCTTCCAAACTTTTTATTTGTTTGCAAAACTACGCTTTACCAAAAATTTTGTGGACTCTTCCATTCTGTGACTTATTCCCCTGCCAGCCCATCCCCTCGTGTCGCTATACCTAGAGCTAGTCAAGAGTCTTCAATGCTCTGTGGCAGCTAATGTTTGAGAAAATTCTCACATTTTGGGTTTCAAGTGTCTGATAATATTTATTTCCATCGGATAAATATTTAACATCTTTTGCTGGAAAAAAATTCTCTGTATATTAATAACTAGATTGAAAATATTCGCAGTAGATATGTAACTGTATTTACAGAAATGCAATTAGTTGTGTCTGAATAACTTCAGCTATCACAATAATAAGGATTTTTACAATTCTTGTATCGAAACTTATCAACTTCCGCTTGGCAAAGTGAAAACTTTTTATAAATCTTTGACAAAAATTTTCCGAAAAGTAATTTCTTCCATTGATGTTATAAACGAATTTAAAGTTACAAATGTTATAATTTTCATTTCCTTTGTAACACCAGAAAACAAGCTTAAGTGTAGGATGTCTAAGCCCATTCCAAATGTTTAAGAGAATATAGATGAAAGTAATGTTAGGAAGATGCAATAAACATCCACCCAAATTTAGCCCTCTCTCTCTCGTTCTTCAATCCCATCTCTTTACAGCATTGCATCCAAAAGTTAAAGTAGACTTGAGCTTCCCTTTCTTTGTAATAGGCAGCTCTTATGGAAAACAGGACAGTTTTCCCACAAAGACTGTTTTTTCTTTGTGAAAATCTAAGTTAAGAAAGAAATAAGTTATGAATATTTAAATCAAATGTATAATTTAAATGATTAAAACAGACTGGCATATCGCTCCAAAGTAAATCCAACGAAAAGGTAATCCAATCAACAAAGGGATTGATTGCAGAGCAAATATTAAATTATTCATCTGTCTACAGCTATATAAATAAATAAATGAAACATATAAAGCATAATTTTAAATATTTTATTAAGTATCAGAAATTTTTACAATCAGTAAATTACAATCTTTTATGATATTCATTCTTAACCCAGGACTTGTGTGTTTTTGAGAATCCCCTCCATCGAACCAAGGGCATATATTCTTCCTTTTAATGATTTTACCAACCAAATATTCATTTGGAGAACTTAATTTTTGCAGTTCATGCTCGTAAATCCACCTTTTAATGGTTCTCCATCATAGGTTTCCAGTAATTTACTCTGGGATGTATTTGTCTAATTGAAATAATTTTAAACATTTCAAAAGACCAATTCACCTAAAAATTTTTCTCAAAGATCCCTTTCTGCTTCGAGATACTTATAAATTGGTTTTCTTTCGTCAATGACTTTAACATTGCTATAAATAGTTTACATTAAACTATTATCTGTAACTTCTTTGGGAACCATCTTGATAGTTCTATGATATTTGGAATTATAAAATTTTAACTATTTCAGGCTAAATGTCGATCCATTTGTAGGTCCCCCTCGATGCGAAATGTTTATATATTAACTGCTTAATCGATTTGTTACAACGTTCCACAACACTGGCTTTAAGCTCCGAATACATTGTGTAGTGATTAATACCACATTCAGTCATTAGTTGCTGGAATGGTGCAGAAAAAAATTCGCTTCATCTGTCGGTTTGGTGCGAATTTGGCTTTCAGTCTTTCAAAACGATCGTCATTGAATCGGTAACCTGTTCCCCATTTTTGTATTTAAAAAGTATACCCCAACCAAATTTCGAGTAAACATCTATTACGATTAAAATATACTTATATACCTTATTGTATTTTGAAAGCAATGCCATTTCACACAAATTGGCTTGAAAAATATAATTTAAACCATGAGTTATAACTCTTCTTCTGGGATATCTTACGCTTGCAGGAGCGTGAAACTCTTGAGCAATCTTACTATACTTCATTGGTAATATAACCATCTTCATTCAACTCTTCAATAATAGAAACAATTTTGTTTGTATGTGGCTTATTCCTAGACTCTCTCGAAGCGATGAAAAGTTTTAATCTCTATAAACTAATTCATTAGGATTGTTCCAATATACAGGAGAAAAACGATCACCAACTTCATCTTTAAATATTCCACTTCTGACAATATTGTATATTAAATGTATTTTCGGGTGGTTTTTATATCCTGAACGAATGTTAGCATTCGTTCGACGAATAAGTTCTTTATATACCTGCAAATCAGTATCAGAATATCCTTTTGGAAAATTTTTACACAATAATTCAAACAATCTTTGACTTGCAACACAAACACATTTGTAATTTTTGTATACATGCCTCACCTGACCTGTTAACTGATGGTAAATCTAAAGGTTCCAATCTCCAAGTTGTTGATGTCGAAGGTATTGATGTTGAAGGCGTCCACCTCGATGCTGCAGGTGATGTTGCAGATGTCGATGTCGCAAGCATCGCTGTAGACTTCGATGCTGCAGGCATTGCTGTAGACCTCAATGCTGCAGGCATTGCTGTAGCTCTCAACACTGTTGTAGACCTCAACACCATAGGCAGTGTTTCAGACCCCGATGCCTCAGGCATCGCCGCAGAGCCCGACGTCGTAGGCGTCGCTGCAGAGCCCGACGTTGTAGGCGTCGCTGCAGACTTCGACGCCACATGCATCACTGCAGACCTCGATGTTGAAGACGTGACTGTCGGTCTTGTTAGTGCTGCTTTCAATATACTTGGTTTCGATGTCGAAGGTGTCACTGTTGGATTCGTCACTGTAACTGTTCTTAATGTTGAAGGTGTTGTCAAGAGCAATGGTTGTAGAGTAGATTCACTTTCTTCTTCATTCAAAAAATCTAATAAATTTTTTGCCAAAGCATCTGGTCCATTTAATAGATCAATAAAATAATGCCAGTTAAAATCTGCAAGCTCTTCGTTAAAATCCTGGGTAGATAAACCAAGAAAATAATCTTCATACGAGCATGACATGCTAAGGTGAACCAAACTGACAAACAACTAGAAATAGTTGAAGGGGCATAGACACTAAATCCCTATTTCATAAGAATTTCAAATTCCCGGGTAAACATTATGTAACAATTATGTCAAGATTTGTAAGAATTTTTAGAGTTTAATATTGTGATTTCACCTGTGTTAAGTTCACCATCACCTGAATTACTGTTAACACCTGAATCATCACAGCGTAAATTACTTTCCCCACCCCCTCCTCCTTTCATACCTTCAACACAGGAATATATTATTACTCCTATATCATCACCACCACCAATGCCTGTTGTTCTGGTAAAGAAACGCAAATTCAGCTTATCTCTTAACTCTAAATGCAAATATTAATGAAAAAATAATTCAAACTTACAGTGATACTTTCTGGTGCAACATGTTTGGATTTTTTTTCAGTTTTACATTTGTAAGTATATTCTAATGTGATTTGGTGACATAGTTTTCAGGTGTAATATGATGTGTACTTATTTATAAATTCAATCAAATTTCACTGGTAATAGGCTAAAGAGTTTTTACAGTTTTAATGATTGAAAGTATAAAGTAGGAACAATTTCAAAGACCTATCATTCAGTTTGTAAAAAGTTTTACTATTTAAAGACTCATTATTCAATTAGTAAAAAGTTTTACGATTCTAAAGACTTATTTTACAGTTTTAAAGACCCATCATTCAATTTGTTAAAAAGTTTAATGATTTCAAACACTTGTTTTGCAATTTCAAAGACCCATCATTCAATTTGTTAAAAAGACTTAACATTCTAAAGGCTTGTTTTACATTTTTAAAGACCTGCCATTGAATTTGTTAAAAAGTTTTACTATTCTAAAGACTTGTTTTACAATTTTAAAAACTTATCATTCAGTTTGTAAAAAAGTTTGATGATTTTAATGACTTGTTTTACAAATTTAAAGACTTGTTTTACGATTTTAAAGACCAAAAATTCAATCTGTTAACAAGTTTTACAATTCTAAAGCCTTGTTTTACAATTTTAAAGTCCTGTCATTCAGTTTGTTAAAAAGTTTTACGATTCTAAAGACTTATTTTACAGTTTTAAAGACCCATCATTCAATTTGTTAAAAAAATTAATGATTTCAAAGACTTGTTTTACAATTTCAAAGACCCATAGTGCAGTTTGTTAAAAATTTTTACAATTCTAAAGGCTTGTTTTACAATTTTTAAGACACATCTTTCATTTTGTTAAAAAAAATTCAATGATTTATTATGTAAAATGTTAGAAATTTTTAATGAACTTTATTATTTCAATCACGAAACTTCGGAGAGTTTTTTCAGTTGTAACATACTTTTTGGTGTTTTTTTTTCTTCAGTTTATGATTTAAGATGGTGTTTTGGTTAAAAAGTTGCAATGGCTTACACATGTAATGATGAATATATTTAATGATTTTCAGTCGTATCATACTCTATTGTGATGATTTTTTTTACAGTTTATGATGTAAGATGGTGTTTTGGTTAAAAAAAAAGCTGGGATGGCTTACAGTCCTAACATGTTGATAAATGTTTGTAATTAATTATATTATTTGTTATGTAACATGGGGTAGCGATAATTTTAAAGTTTGTAAGGTTTTCAATATTATCATGTGTGATATGAGTATGTAAAGAAATTGTTTTACAAATGTTTACTAAGCTATGTGTTATGAATTTTTGAAAAGAAAATAATTTTGATAAAAATTTTTCTTTGCTAAAATTAAATGCTGCGACTTGTTATTTATTAGTTTGAAAATGTTCCCTGTGTCATTACTTTGTGCTTAATTGGATAAGTTATAAGTACTTATCTTTTAAATGAAAAAATTTTCCTGAGATGAGTGGGTGTTGGTAAGTTGTTTGAGGTTTGTTGAAAAAAATTTAAAGATAGGTAACAGGAAAATAATAATTTTACAAGTTGTTTGATATCAAGTTGATGAGGGAGAAAACTAACATTTCAGTTAAAACACACTCTGAAGGAAGAAATTAGAAAAAAAAATTATGGAGAGAAATGAACTGTCTCAATGAATTTTTTTAACAAAAGGAACAGGCTCGGACAACTCGAGAAAACTTTACTGGACTGTTGGCCAAGAACTCTACGGAATTTAACAAAACCCCTTGGTGTCACACCAAAATGCTTCTCCGCTCTCCTACAATATTAAAATAAAAAAATATTTTTCTCACAGCATCAATATTACAACTACTGCAGAATCAACACACAGCTACCTAGTGGTGAAAAAAAACATAGTCATACTTAACACAAAAATTAAAGAACATAATTGAAAAACTTCTTTAAAAATCTTAATTTATACGTCCTTATATAGTAAATGGATACAAAATGTCTGCATTTTCTAGAAATTTACTTAAAATTTGGTCTTTTAGGAAAATCAGTTAAAATATAGCGAAATTTAACATATTTCAGCTCCAATAGCAATCATTTGAAGCCAGATACATGTTATTTCAGTAATATCACATCGATATTTATTTTCTAGAGAAAACAAGTCAAAATATATATACATTTTATGGTAGAAATTCAAAAGTGGGAAAACTATATGTAAAATACCAATATAATATTTAAATACATTTCGAATAAGTTTGTTTAGCATATATTTTTAATGTTTGAAAAATGAAGTTTAACTTCAGTATTTGCTTTCATTGTAATAGTTAAAAATTGAATAAAGTTGCGTGTTTGTCATTACTTACAAAAAAGTCTTATAGCTGTGTTAGTATAAAAATTAATCATTTATTAGTTAAAAGTTGTTGGAAAACGGAAATAATATTTCCTGGAAACAGGAGTAAAGTTTTCTAGGAAACGGACTAAAGTTTGCTGGATGCGAAAAAAAGTTTGGTGGAAAACAGTTTATATTTTTTAAATACATTAATTGTGTTATGAAGACATTTGGAACATATTTCTTCGTGACGAAGAAAAATAAAGTTTTTTCAGTGGGAGTTTGGTAGTAAAATTTTATTTAGCTGGGAATATGCCAACCTCTTGTGACTCTAAAAATAGGAGGAAGCTTCAGTCTCCAAGTCAAAGTAACAGTTTTCAGGTTAGAGGGGAGAGGGGAAATACCCATGTCAGTTCAAAATCTGCTGCTGATTTCCTAGTAAAACAGTTGCTTTGGACTTGAAGCAAGCCTCTTTTCATAGCCAAGGCAGTGCTCTGGTGGTGAAGGGCAGGGCTTCCATGGATCGGCTTGTTACCGAGATATCCAAAACATGTGTTACATGAGTGCAGTAAAGGGATGGGGTAGTGCGTGGCCTTGAATCGATAGCACCCTCCATGCACAGGGGCAGTCAACCGAAAAAACACTTTCTGACCTCGAGGAGGGGGTGTTTGCTGCTAGACAGGTTCTTGTAGTGTTGAATAGATAACAGGGTGCATGCCCTGGAGCTTTGGGAACAACAAAAACAAACTCTGCGTTGGAGGGGTGGGAGGGATGCTCTGGGTTCTTGACCTCAGGGCATGTTGCTCTGGCGAGGGATGGGGGAAAGGGGGTGCCTACAGGCAAGTGGGGCCAATGTGAAACCCTCTAGCCAGTTGTCGCTATCTTGACTCAGATGAAAAATTGACAATCGGGGCAGAGCGGTGAATGACCTCAGGGCACATCGCTCTGGCGAGGGGTGGAGGTGGGAGGTGGGTGTGTAGGGAGCTCGGGAGCAATGTGGTCGTATCTAGCCAGTCGTCACCATCTTGTTACATTGCCAAAAAATTGATAATCGAGGGCAGAGGGATGAGTAACCCCAAGGACAGAGTAGTGTGCTCTGGTGGTGGGTGGGGGAGGACAGGATTCATTTGCACCCCTGTATCCAGTCGCCGCCATCTTCAGTTGCTCATACAAGTTGGACTAAATGGATGTATACCTCAACCACTCCTTCATATACACCAGGCTTAGGAGTATGATAGCTGCGATTCTCGTTAAGCAATATTATATGCTCCGGGGTTCAGATCGCGTTCACAGTCTTCATAAACAATAGTGTAAAATAATTTTTATAAGAATTTAATTTATCATGTGATAGCGTGTTTATCGTGTAAACCTCATTTCTATTTTCGGACAAAGAAACTTCATAGTATTTTCAACTCGTGTTTTTATTACTAAATGCAGTGAATTTCACAGGCGTGACAAAAAACATTTGTAGGACTTTTGTTATTTTTAAATAATTCTCTTTTATACATTCACGTACTTGCAGGACAAATAGTGTAATCAAGTCATTAATGGTGGCTTGGTAAGGAAATTGGTTCTGTCAGTCGTAAATTTAAACTCAGCCATGCTTCACGTAACAGCTTATAAGCAGGCGCATGTCGTATGATCCACTCATTCATCGACTGACCTCCGAGGTGGACGGGTGTGTTTTCGGGGAGTTCCTGGTGCGATTTCATTATGTGTTTGTTTAATTTATTTGGAAACATTCGTTTAGTTTGAAATTTCCGAGTTTTTCACCCTAGTCTATAATCGAACAGTGCTTTACTGAGCTCGCAGCCGGACAGATGTGTTTTGGGAGAAATTGCACGTGTTAATCAATTAATTTCTTTTTACGTGTGGATTACATTTCTAAAGTTCCTCCTCACCAGTCTCACAGGCAGAGCGATGCATAAGGGACGTGCGAGAGGCATGAAGTGTCATATGTCTTGTTATTGTGTTCGTTTAATTTATAGGGACATTATTTATTCATTGTAGATCGTTAATTCCATACTACTCACATAATCCTCATATTCATGTAGTTGTGTTCGTTCGTTATACTCCTCTCGTGTAAATTATATTTCTAGCATACAGGTCGGGGCACACTAATTAATCTCTTTACATTACATTTTATACTGGAGAGTCATGTAATTCCACGTATTATTCACGCAATTGTGATCGTTTGAAATTTGCGATTCGATGCGTGTGTATATTCATACATAGAACACTCTGAATTTCTCTAACGTTTAATTGCATTCAGAATAATACTATCTTTCAAAGACGCCTATCTGCCAACACCGTCTACAGGCAATATCACTACCAACCCAAAAAATTACACTTAGGCCACTATTGCACCAAAACTCCCCATATATATATCCTGTCCCCAACACGTCACACCTTATTGAGTGCCAGAGCTCATAGGATGAGGACATACTAGAGCTCCCCACAAAAAGAAAGAAGAAGGTTGATCTTTAACACACAGTTGCACCAAAAAATGTACCTTTCCATTGCATTTAACCGTTTCATTAAGTTTAACCATTTAATTATATTTAACCCTTTCAATCAATTTAATCGGATTGATATCGTATTAAGGAATAATCCAATCAATCAAATCGATAATCCATCAATTAATCCCCGGTGAGTAATTTACTACTAGAGGAAGGCGAAATATACCTCGCAGCAATGCTAAACATGTACACTCATACTTCAGACTCTAACACATTCTAGTCGCAGAATTCGATCAAAAGAACGTTCAGGTCCGTAATTTGAATTTTACAATGTATAAACTTCATTGCAACTTCCAGATCACCAGGGTGAAACCAATTCGTAAAATGAACAGTAACAACATTACGGAAGTTATGCTACAGTAGCTGTTTCTCGTAACATTACACAACACGAGTCATGGTATTAACCAACCATCATTATAAGTATTGGTATTTTTACTGCAGAACGCAGGAAAACACTGTAAGTTGTAAGAGGTTGGTACCATGCACTTGAAAATAATATTTCGTGACGTTGTGATACAGTGTTTGACTAATATTATACAGCTCGTGATACAACTATTCAATCCCTGTCGGATGAACTGGGAGAGGTATTCCCAACTGGTTTTATCTGGGAGTGATTTTCACAACCGATTTTCCCTGGCAGTGAATTTCCTAGATGGTTTTTCCTTGGAGTGTTTTTCTTGCTGGTTAAATTACCTGGTTTCCCCTGGGAGTGGCTTCCCTAACTTGTTTTTATAGGCGTTTTTATCAAAGCAGTTTTTAATATACATTCTGAGCTAATGCCGGTATAGTTTCTTAACATGAACACTTCAAGTTTCTCGTAGCTTACATTACATTTATATAGTATATTTCATGTAAGTGGGGTAAATTTTGACAGTTCTAGAAATGTTGCACGGGCACAATGTATCCTACCACCATAACTGCTTTGTCAATGAAGGAAAATACGTTTGTAAACAAATGTTTGAGTCCAATGCACACTTACATTTTCCTCTTTCCTCGTGTTTCCTGTCGTGACAGCACTGAAAGACTAACGTTAGCTTACTTCCGTCCAGTAATTAATGTAGGATATTATAGCTATATTGGAATTCCAACTTGTTTTATTTGTGTAATTAAGTATCAAATTAAATTTGTTGGGGCTCTGTTTATTTTATTTCAAGGGAGAAAGGAAACAGAGCACAAAGAGGGGAGGGGGCCTTAGTTTAACATCTTTCGTGAGACGGCATTATTTTGATGTTCTTACGAGAGTGTGGCATTTTTAGCTGCATATTGTTTTGATGAAGCAGTGGAAAATTTTGCTCGCACGGAAATTAAAATAAAGTTATTTAACTTCGAAAATTTTAACTTCAATGAAAAAAAAAACGAGATACATACGTCGTTGTTCGTATTCGTACAGATGCAGCAATATAGTATATATATATATATATATATATATATATATATATATATATATATATATATATACACACACACACACAGACTTTGACCTAAGTTAACCTTACATTCGTTGAATTTACGATGTAGAGAAATAAACAAATATTATTCACTTACTACAAGTTTGGAAAGTGCGCCTTTTTCAGGCCACGTGCATTCCAATGATTGTGTTAACAATTTACAAATACATTTTTTAAAAACGTAAACTTACTGTTTCTAAAATTCGCAACCTCTTGAACTCTTTTTTATGGCAATCTTTGCTACGTTTACTTCACTAAAATCACGTTTGTTCGTCACTATCATTAAATATATTATTTGCAGAATCATTCCGAAAAAACCACCACACTACGCACTTTTCCTGATACAAACAAACTTATATACGTAAATTGTATTCGTGTCACTTCATAAAGGACGGTGGTAAGGAAAATGGCGGAAGTAAGTTTTAATGAAGCTGTAAACACGTGCCGATTAATATTACATTTCACTCAAGAAAACACACTGTAAGGGTATGCCTACAACCAGCTATGCTCGAAAAAAGCAAATAAAAATAATTAACTACATATTAAATATTCCGACGACACCAACAAGATATTCGTATAAAAAAAACAAGATGAGAACAAAGCACGCGCCAACGACCGTTCACCGAGCTGGAAACTGGAGACGTTAACATGGCTAGCCATTGGCTGGAAACTATAGACGTTAACATGGCTAGACATTGGCTGGAAACTGGAGACGTTAACATGGCTAGCCATTGGCTGGAAACTGGTGACGTTAACATGGCTAGCCATTGGCTGGAAACTGGAGACGATAACATGGCTAGCCATTGGCTGGAAACTGGAGACGTTAACATGGCTAGCCATTGGCTGGAAACTGGTGACGTTAACATGGCTAGCCATTGGCTGGAAACTGGAGACGATAACATGGCTAGCCATTGGCTGGAAACTGAAGACGTTAACATGGCTAGACATTGGCTGGAAACTGGAGACGTTAACATGGCTAGACATTGGCTGGAAACTGGAGACGTTAACATGGCTAGCCATTGGCTGGAAACTGGAGACGTTAACATGGCTAGCCATTGGCTGGAAACTGGAGACGATAACATGGCTAGCCATTGGCTGGAAACTGAAGACGTTAACATGGCTAGACATTGGCTGGAAACATTTACTGTCCGTACGTGTCGACATACTATGTCATAAATGCTAAACATGATTATAAAGTCAAGTCACTAATAGCCAAAAAAATTTAATATTGCTTCGAAAACATAATTTAATTCATAAATTGTGTAAGTATAACTAAGATTTTAAATGACAACTTTTAGTTCTGAGTACTATTTTCTTCCATAGCCATCATCAAAATCGCGAACGTAACAACATGGATCCCGCAGCAATTCACCAGCTGATACAATACTGTACAGATGAAAGCATTTACTGCTTACATAGTTGTATAGGTTGGTCACATTGTCTGACATATTTTACTCCACTTATATGAAATAGATTATATCTGAGTTAGCCCCGCTACACGACGAGAAATTTATTTTCATAATTTGTAGGTACTCGACTCATACTGAAACTAGTCATAATAACACAACTTGGCATTCAATCCGCCCAGAATATAATCAGTTTAACTGAAACTTGATATTGAAATTTCGATTTAAATTCAACCGTTGGCTGTTTATTAATAATATTTTATTTCACAGCACACATTTTCGTCACACAAGTTAAATATTGTTGCATGTCGCTGCCCATTGTTTCCTTCGCATGGGAAGGCGCCGAGAGCTGGAGGCCAAGTTAGTTTGTAAGCGAGCGGCCTATCATAAAGGACGCCGCCGTACACACCGATAAACTTATCGCAACTTGCACCTCGCTGACCTAGAGAAGCTCACATTTCTCCATTTATCACTCAGGAATGTCACATCGCCATTACCTTCCCCAGAACAACTTGGATTGCCGAGCACATTCTAGATGGCGCCTACCTCGAGTATCTGTAAATACCACGTGCGGGCCTTTGAGGAGGGAGTGATTAAGAGCCGAGAGTTTGGCGTCTCGTGCGACCTTAAGCTACAGTTTGGCGGTCCCGGAGCGGCGAGGGACAACTGCAGCGATCTGCCAGAGTGCGTCGGCGAGCTTGCGTGCAGTGAAGAGTGGGATTGATCTGCGATGGAAATAGACGGTTTTTAAACTAAACGTGTGAAAATAATTGGAGCAATTTGAGGGACAGTGACCAGAGACTGTGATAAAGAGTTTAACTGAAATGGAGATAGTATTTAAATATTGAGCTCAATAAGTATAATAAGAGTTAATAGGACGCTCCGACCGATAAATAACAGATGTTTGACTGCTTGTAGCACTGAGAATAAATATAATTAATGAATTAAGTTATTTTTTTTTATTAAGACCTCCATCCCTCACGAACTTGTAACACTATATACCCGACAGGTATGTTATAACATGCAACGTTCGCTGTTTAAAATGCAAGACTTTTACGCGTATAATGTTCCACTGACATTTAATCTTCTTACTGCCACCGCAGACCCAGTGGCGGCTTTTAAAGTTTCATGAACGCAGTCGAAAACATATTGCAATATTAGCAGTGAGGAAATTGAAATCTCACTCCGGTCGGTTTCGATACAAAAAAAAAAAAAAATCATTCGGAGAAGCTATTACGATCGATGTGTCGAAATTTCGCGAGGCTATCGAATTTCAGTAACAAATTTTTCTGCGTAATTTGCCCGTAAGATATCTCCAAATGTATCTAAGCACATATACGGACATTATATATTTTAGTTTATTGCCTTAGATGGTCGGGTGTAAGTGAACTTCCACTATGTCTCGTGAGATGAAATTCCACGCGGAAACTCGAGGGTGGTTGGTTAAACTTGTCCAGAACGACTCCAGAGTCTTACCGCACATGATGGTAAAGGGGGGGGGGGGAGGGGCGCACTTTAGGGGCGCTGGCTGCAGCCAATGGAAAGCGAGCACGGCTGAGGCGTTGTAAGTCATTCCGGGGCACGAACGGGCGATGCCTGATGTATGTGCGGCGCCTGGGTAAGTGCACACTCTCTCCGGTCGGAAGCGAGTCGTAAAACAGCATCATACCAACTTGCGGGTACAGACACGACCAAGAGTACACTTTATCACCTATAAATAGAGCCCGGAGGGCAGAAGCAGCTCGAGTAACCCTTATAAAACTAACATCCCCCGCCAAGTTTATGCTGCTCTTGAAACTGTGCCATTGATATTTCTACGAATTTGCCAACTTTTAGTGCCCTTTTTACTCATTGGGGCCTGGCTTTAGTATCATTGTAACTCTCCAGGTCGTTAACATGTGTCAACATATTGTTTTTGTCGCTGACTGTATGACCAGTAACGTTTTAAAACTTTAAGCTTTTTAATAGCACTTTTTTTTTTTTTTTTTTTTTTATAAAAGTAAATCTAAGAAAATCTAAATAATACCTACCGATCATGCCTTTTCAACCAATTATAGCCCTTACTAATTTAATTTGAGGGGAGCAATGTTTAAGTACAATGCAATTAAAATAATTGGGGGGGGGGGGGCTGAGACGCCTTACTTGCAAACTTAATCAATACTTAACAGCAGTTAATTCACGGTTAAGTCAGCCTTTTTCTTCAGCCCTGCTAAAGTTCTACTTCCAGGATATTCCTCCGCCTCATGCAAAAAGTCTAGAAAATTACACCAAACGGACAATGCACCGCGTTTAATGCGCTACCAGTTTAATAATATTTTTCATAAGAACTATTTATTACTAGGGATTACCAACACACCTATTTTCTCACTGTTCCTATTCATTTGAATTATAAATGAAATATTATAATTTATAATATATAATATAATTAAAAGTTTAATTCAACCAAAAATTAGAAACTTTTAACAGAAGTATAAAACGTATGTGATATATGACATATTTAGGAACGAAATAAACACGTCTTACTTGGAGTGATTTTTTTAAAGGTTTGATTCAGAAGGTGAGACGAAACCATCAATAGACTATGATTGAACGTCCACAGCCAGCACACTGGCCCGTGGCTTGCCTATCGGTTTGTACTGACATTACCTTTTTTATATTCCATTCCCAGGAAGATGGAAAAAATATATAAATGTTGGGTTGTCCTTTCTCTGATACGTGGCAACAGCTTCTCCCTAAGGAAAAGACACACAGGCCCGTACTTCAAACTCGTCTCCGCGTAGATCTCCAAAGTGAATATCAAGAGATCCTCTTTCACGCACAACTAAACCAACAGGATCGGGCCAATATAAAACAAATGCCTCTCTCATTCATTCTAAGGAAGTTTAATGAGAAGCATTACTGTGAGGCGGGAGGGGCGAAGTCACACAATTAAACACGTTCTTCCAGCGAGGTAACGGGGAGGTGGGGGAAGGGGGGGGGGGATATGGCTTCACTTTCCCTGGCCACCCAGACCACAGGAACGGACCAGCAACGGCTGATAATGACAGGTGTCGGAACGTTTCAACGACGCTCGTCAATTCATCGAAGCGTGTATCGCACAGGGTCAACTTTTAGCACAGTCCGCGAACACAAGTTTCGCTCTACTGCCGCCACTCCGACAGCTGGCGTGATGCACACGCCCGACTGCAAAAAAAAATGGAAATTACGCTGCCAGAGCGCATTTCACGTGAGTAATTGGCGCGTGTGCCTACAGCTCACTGTCGCCAGCCACGCGCCGAGAGAACTCGGTGTGTTTCCACAGGCTTTTTTTTGTAGACGGGCACCACGCTGCCACGGCAAACAGGGCGCGGCCAAAGCTGCACGTCAATTACACCTCGTTCGCATTATCTCCCACATTATTACAGCGTAATCTGCATAAATTACACGCGTCAAATAAATAATTACTTTCAGCCTTAAAACTGGCCGAGGGTACAAACACCCCTCCCCCGCCCATCATCACCACCAACCGTCAAACGGTCCCTCGGTAAACAAGCGGGCATTGTGACTGTGATGACTGCATTAACGATTCATAAAAACAAAATCAATTATTTCACCCGTGGAGATAGTGAATTTTGTTCAATCATGTGTGGGGAGGGGGGGGGGGCACTGGGCGTCAACGGGGTGCTGCCTACAATGTAATGTATTCACCGACATCAACAAAATTATACTTCTACGGTGAAGTTACCGACAAACGCGTCATTTCAAGCCACTTTCAATTGATAAAAAACACAAACTAGCTCTTATGTGACTGTCACGGAAATACGGACAGACGAACAATTGTATCAGTTGATATAGGCTACCCACGGTAAAGTGAGCACCTTTTAGTCCCTCACATGGCCACAGATGACCTTGGAAATTAAAACCTGAATTAAAAGGGCACGTTTTCCACTCGCTCATGTGCCAAATACCAATTCACACACCAATAACAAAAAAAAAAAAAAATGCTTTATTGTGACCCCAGATGTTAACTTTTGCGAGCTATACATAGGGTGTTAATTAGTTACAAAGCAAATCTCATACTAATAATTAGCTAAAGTATGGAAATAACCTGAACTCAACTTTTAAGCACGACCTTAAAAAGTACTCGCTTTACCGTAAAAAAACAAAACAATAAATTGAAAATAACGACATGCGTCACACTGCCTCGTGTTTTTTTTAGCGTTTTCCAGAAATTAATGCGTAATGTTCATACACTGCAAACGTTGAGATTCACTGTTTGAAAATGACGTATTAACTTCTCGAAAATGGTTGCACGCTCTTTAGCCCCTACATGCTTTATACGGAAACGAATTTTTTTTTTTGTACAACGTGCGGGCATGGTAATAGGTTTAACATCCCTTGCTCGTGTATCAAGCACCAGTTAAAAATGGCGTTTCCATCACCGAGGCGGGCATATTAAATGTTCCCAGCGAGTCGCTACTTGTTCATTTCTCATCTCTACCAGTATCAATACTGCGTGCACACGCTCCCCCCCCCCCCCCCCCTTTTCACACACTCAGCCTCGATTTCCAGCCCTCCCTTACACACAAACACACATAAAAACGCCACACTCGGTGTTCTTCTCCAATGTGGATTAATTGGTACGGAATATTCACTGACTCGTAACCGTCAGAGGTTCCCCCCCCCCCTCCTTTTTTTTTCACGCTGATCGTTGAACAGTATCGAAATTGTTCGGCGTCACTTGTAAACTATGTTAGCTCCCTTCACAATTAGCAGTCAAGCCGTTTTAGATTACAAGAGAAGGATCTATTAAGGGAAATGCAAATCGATTATTAAAAATACGAAATGCGTTTCGTACTACAATAAATATTGCTAGACTTGTATATTTTAAATGTTATTCGAGAGTAAATCAACAGACTGTTTTAGACAAAATCTAGGCAGTAATTTCACCTAAATTATTACCTAATACGGAAATGATCTGTTACAAGTATTTTAGTTACAATTTGCTTCAGTTGGAAAGACTGGGTAACGACTGATTAATCAAAACAAGCCAATTATTCACTCTATTAAAAAAAAAAAAAAAAGCTACAGTCCGAACAAAAACTGGACGTATCAGAGGAAAAGTAGATCAGAACCGAGCATTCCTATTGCTTGTTAGCATTTCCCTGTATCAATCAATAATAAGCTAGAATAAAGAGAGAAAAAACTTCTATCGGTATACTGTAAAGTCTAAATATTCGCTACTAATCGCTGGGAGCCTATAAGCAGAACTTCTTGATTTAAGTTAACTTGAAACTGGCAGCAACATCATCTCAACACACGAGGGGGGGGGGGATGTTACAGCGACCACGACATTTCAGCAGGGCCATGCTGAGAATGTTCTCAGGGCTGGAACAGACAGACAACCGCGGTGGAGCATCCGCCCCCCCCCTTCCCCCCAACACCAATTTGACCGCAACCACCCCATCAATATGCGCTGAGAGCCTATATACGCAGGTAATGTATTCCCTGTGTGTGTCAGTGCTGTGATGACGTCCCTAACTGGGAGAAGTCAGCGGGCAGACGTCGTCAGCTAATACACTACACAAGGTTTACCGGCACTTACTACTCTTCAGCATGTTTCACACTAATATTGTCAGCGCGCGAGTACCCTCGCCACACACGCGCGCTCTCGCGAACAACGCTACACTTTTAAGTTCAATTTCTAAATGTGTATTCCAGTTCGCGAAATTGGAACACATCCGCTGGAAAGTCTGCAGTAATACGATGCACAAATAAATATTACAGCAGGCTCAACGCAGTTTTTCACATTTACATGACGTAGAACAGTAAACAGCCACAGAGAAAATATATTTGTTTGTAACATATTTCTTCCTGCTCTAAATCAATGGTTGAAAATCCTTGGGTACTCAATTTTCATTTTATTATTAATTTTTATTTTTATTTTTTAAGCTTTGGGGCAAAATTTTTTCTGTTTACTTTCCACTACTTGCAAATTGGCAAATAATTATTTCCTCATTTAATTGGGACATTTCATCAGGTGCGTAATAACGATTTTTTTTTCTCTGTTTATGCTGTCGGGTAGAGTATAAAATTCGCTGACAAAATTTTCACATATTTTTTAATAATTTATTCTTTTCAGCAAAATAAAAATAGCAAAAACAAAAATAATTCAACATCATGTATGACGCGGCAACTAACCCTGCAAGTAATCTGTCATTATAGTCCGTTTCAAATGCGGTATTTCAAAATATAATACGTTACGCATTTGTTACCTCTTTCCCTCGTGCAAGTCTAAAATTGGCGGTTCACTTTTAACGCCTTCATACATGCCGGTCTAAAAACTGAATGTTTCACAAGAAGTGTATTTAATGGCGTACACTACACAGCAGAAAGCGACATCCAATGACGGAAGAGGGGCCACGGTGGAGCAGCGGTTAGATCACTCGCCTCCTACAAAGGCGAGCCGGGTTCTATTCCCGGATTTTCGCACATTGCAGTCGCGCCGGACGATGCCGCTGATCGGCGGGTTTTCTCGGTGATCTCCCGTTTCCCCCACCCTTACATTCCGGCGCTGCTACATACACAGCTCGCTTCACCCTCATCGGCTCTCAAGAGCTCGGTGTTGAGAGCCGCTGAAACTTTTCTCCACTCCACTCCGATAAGGGAAGTCCCTCACTGGTGGGAGGCCATTTTGCGCAGTTGATGTGTGTCAGATAAACATGTATTACGAAAACAAATAAAATATAATTTTATCCCCTCGAGTTCCAGACAAATGTCAAGTTAATTCTAGAAGACTTTTATCAAATGTGCTATTCTAACAATGATTAATGGAGACACGAATCCCAATGAGAAATGCAGAACGAAAATTACTTACGCGGTGATTTTGTTCGATCCAGCAAACAAACTTACCGTTCACAACGCGCAATTTTCATTGCGAAAAGGCAATTGTAGGACATCTGATGACGAAACAGTTGTTGGAACAAAAAGGCCCGTTATTCTCATGGCCGGTCGTGTGCACAAGTGAATTTAAGACTCGGTCGTTTCTTACAAAAAGGACTATTGCCTAATAGTCACGTAACTGTAAGCGAAGAAGAATGACTGCAAGATGATGTCGGCGGAAACATCACAGCGAGTCTCGGAGATTTATGAACTGCTACAGACGAAGCTCAATAATTCTAATAAACTTCGTCCTGTGCTACTGAGGGCAAGTGAGAAGAAGACGAACCATTCGAGCCACAGGAAAAAAGGACACAACTTTCCACTCTTACCCCGCACTGCCAAAGCGGGTCAAATAATATCGCCTGGAGCTTGGTCGAGTACCGGAAGGGTGACGGACGCTCGACAGCAGCTATTGGCTGGCTAAGTCGGGAAGGGTGGTTCCGAAGTGAAGGAGTGGAAAGTGCTGGGGAGTTGGAGGTGACGTTGGACTGACTGTAATCCCACCCCCAACCTCCTTTATCCCCGCGACACTGCAGTCCCGCACAGACCCGAAGGCGCAACCCTCGCCAATATTACGTATTCCTTCCTGTGACCAATTTCCATTTATAATGACAGCAATGAATTTCTTCTGCACTCCGACCCGCCACTTCAATCGTTTTTTCTACTTCTCCTCCTTCCAGACTCCGAAAACACGCCCTGGAATTTTTTGTGGCACTACTGGAGGGGTGTGCGAGAGAGAATGGGCACCCCCCCATGGTGAAAGTTTTCACTCCCTCGGCTTTTATGTCTCTGGTAGGGTTGGGTTGGGGTGGAGGGGGGGGGGGGGGGAGGTGAAAAGGAATGACTGTGGGGCGGGACTGCCCGGCTATCCGCTCGGGCGGGCGGCCAGACAAAGTTCCCCACGACGTGATAGAGGGCAAGGCAAGTGAGGCGCGACTCGAACGATACGATAAGCGAAGTCCCGGAGTAGTCGTGATTTGCACCGAACGTGACGTCGTCACGCCGTGGCTCACGAATGCGCGGCCGACTCCGCCTACGCCACATTGCCGCTGAAACCGCGCGCTTTAAGTCTATTCACGGTTTCTTCACCCTTTTTGAATAAAACCTTTGAAAAAAAATCTCCCCATGTATGACGTGTTCAGTTATTTCCAACGTACGCTATGTATCACCAGCATTTTATTCGTCTGTTCATAAAAGTTACTTTTATTCTGTTTAATTGGAACGTTTTTCATACTTTATATATAAATTATAATGCTTCATTTATAAATAATTTGAATTAAAAAGTGACAAAACACGGGTGTTGTTAGCGACTGGTAAGAAATAGTTCTTATACAAAATACTGTTACACTGAGTGCGCACGGATTCGGTGCGTTGTCCTTTCGTGTGAATTTCCTGACTTATATAAGTTTATTTTGCACGAGGCGGAGGAATAGCCTGGAAGTAGAGCTTTAGCAGGGCTTCAGAAACGTGTGAAGTAACTGTGAATGGATTATACCTACATATAAAATAGAAAGATTCCGGGAAAGTGTGGGCAACTGGGTAATTGGCATGTTAAGCACGCCGCGCTCCTACTCACGATAACTGTGATATAGATGTATTAGAATAAAATAAAATGAGCGGAAAATTACTTGGTCCCCTTACCAAGCCAAAGGCCAAAAGAAAGAGGAAATGAACAATAAAAGTAAAGGACAAGTGTTATACCCCAGCATTGCCACGAAGGGGCACAAGTGTGGATGGAGGTAACAAGAAAGTGTGCCGAACCTTTGCTAGGCCATTATATATATATATATATATATATATATATATATATATATATATATATATATATATATATATATATATATATATATATATATATATATATAGACACACACGCATAGTGTTGCAAAATTGCATATCAATACTTCGGGGAAACATTCTTCACATCTGGAGGATGAAAAAATGCTATATGAACAGGTCCCCCGGAAACGCTTCGTTTCATCACTACAACCCGTAATACAATAACGTCCAGTGTACGGCCCACGGGCTGGATCATGTTACTGTGGAATGCCATTGCAGCGTTCGTTTGCATGATATACGACACCTCGCACTACGACACTACACCTAGATCCAGCCCGCGAGCCATACGCCGTACGTCATGTATTACGGGCTGTAGTGAAGAAACGAAGCGTTTGCGGACCTTTGTTCATATAAAAAAAATTTCATTCTCCAGCTATGAGGAATGTTTCCCCGAATTATTGAAATTCAATTTTGCAACAACCCCTACATATCGTGTCGTAAGCATTCGCGAGGGCACGTGTTCAGTTCCTCCCCCTGAGTGTACTCAGCGGCAGTTGTCTCCCAGCGCAGTTCCTCATTGTATGCATTACGTCACAGATAGACAAGTTCACAGAAGCGAAATTCGTTGCGGTCCGGATTTCTGCACGCGGCGCGGAATGTGGCGGAAGTTGCAGTTGGCAGGTGGGTTACTTGGAGTGCTCCCTTCTCGGCCACCGATGCGTTCCTTTCTTGTTCCATTTCCACTTCAAACTCTCCTGGAGCAGCCCAAATTTCTCACAAAACATTTAAAATTAAAAAAAAAAACAAAGACTGATGTCTGTCTGTTCTTAAAAAAAAAAACCAAACCCCAGTAAAAAAAAGTTATTTTAAGTTTTTCTGACAAATTTCCGTGATTAGAATTCAGAAAGTGAAATAATTAAAGCGAAATATATATATATATATATATATATATATATATATATATATATATATATATATATACACATACATACATACACACACAGATATATATATATATATATATATATATATAATATATATATATATATATATATATATATGATTTGCGACTCTTATAAATGTTTCCAGTGATCACTGAATAGTTACTACATAAATATCATTTACGTGAAATTCGAATTAGTTTCTTTTGAAATATAAGCTATTATTAATCATAACCCCGAGTAAACATTATTTAGCAATTTACACAGTTGATCTTGTAGCTATGTTCAGTATGCACACTTGTATTTCTGCGAAAGGCGTCTATGTCGCATATGGCTGAGTCTGATGTGGCACGTGATCCATGAATTGAAGTTTGAGTTAGAAAACAGAACGAGTCGTCATATAATAAATAAAGTTACGTGAAATTAGTACAGAACACCGTAGCTATTTATTTCATTTATAACTAAATTCTGAAACGCTGTCAATTTTCTTTGGTAAATTTTACACAAAAAATATTTGTCCGTATTTATTTAATTTATCGTCTATAAAATGTGACAGAAAATGCAGTCATTCGACAAAACAGCCGTTAGTAGAAAAACTGTCAGCAAGTTTAAAACGAACATTTACTCCGAATGGCATTCAAAAAACCTCTAATGGCCAATGGAAGTCTATATTTTCGGTTGCATTTTCAAAACTGTGTTTAATTGACAACAAGATAATCAATTTTAATATTCCAAAAGTACTTTTACTGTACTGTTACAAGACGCCTTAAGGGTGTACCTGAGTTCGAGAGGGATGCAGGTCTTAATAAAAATAAAAAAACTAAATTTGATTTAAATATATTTACACAGCTATTATTTATAGCACTAATATATCCCCACTGTTGCTTTTTTTATTTCTCACTGAGCGCAATATTTCAACTCTAATTAACGTCCTTCTTAAAGTCTCTGGTTATTGTCAATTAACTCACACTCATCATTAACACACATTCAGTCTATATGTTGCCATCATTTGTAATGTCTTTCATTCAAACATGGATTCCAATAGTCGAGTCTGCCAGTCGCACTATTCGCTGTAGCGATGTTTGTAGTCGCAGACTTTCCTCCCGCTGGTCGCTTATCTCGCCACACGCTTCTCTTCCCGCTCGTCGTCTATCGCTGAAACTCCAGCCATTCATCCACTCTTCAACTACAACATCTACCGGCTCGGGAGGCCCGACGCGCTTCTTATGGCCGCTGGCCTTGACCTGGAAGGTTCGCCACGCCCCGAGTGTACCTGAGAGAAACTATAGGGCGGTAAACCACTAGAAAATTCTTCAGATAAACGCAGAAATGCAATACAACCAAGGTGAGCAGCGCGCGCCGCAAAAGGGACATCACGGCGCCACGCAGAGGTATGCGCGGCGGGATACTTTGTGTAACAGATAAGCGCTTCTTGGTTTATCGCTCGCCTGTCATTCAAAACGTTCCATTGATTTGCCGCCCGTTATCTTATCACGACTCTCTCTCTCTCTCTGTCCTCTTCTTCCGCTCGCTCGCGCGGCAGAGGTCTCTGTAAGGGATCGCGTATCAGTACGATACATTGTTCTAGGCTATTCACGGTAAAGTGGGTACTTTTGAAAGCCTTCTCATTTGGAATAATAGCCAATAAATATACTTTATTTTAGCATTAGACGTTAACTCCAGAGTGCGGTGGAATCTACACACTGTGTTGATTACTTCGCAATATATGTTTTAAAAAAAAAGTGCTTAAAGGATGAAAAATTGCTGAAATAAAAAAATAACTAGACCCTCAAAAGTGCTCACTTTACCGTGAACATCCTGTACTAATACGTGGAGCATAATATGATTCTCTCATTAATTATCCCGTTGGACGGTGAGGTTTCCAGATGGCAATGCCTTGCTCAAAAAAACAGAACAGTACGATGACTCCAGTCTCCAGCTTTCTCCATTACTGAATTTATGAAGAGTTTATTTAGGAATAGAACTTTACAATATATGAGTAGAGAGAAAGAGAGTGAGGGTGACAAGGGGGGGGGGGATTACATTCGAAAGTGCGGCGCCTTGCTCACAGAGGCGGCAGGGCATTTGTAGTACGCGTGGGCGTCCGCTTTTGAACTCCACTGCTCAAGACTGTTCACGATTAAGTGAGCACTTTTGAACTCAACCTTAGAAAAAAGTCACTGCTCCTATCTGCATACACTTTTAACAGGCGCACTGAGTGACATGCGCCCAGTAAAGTTGGTAACGATGGATGGGAAGTTGTTCCGTATCTTAACGTCGGATAAAAAGTGTTAGGTAACCATTTCCGATAGCTTAAAATATTTCTTTCGTTTTCTGTTAATTTTAATGCATCGAAGTGTAAAACTGAGCAAATTTTTAAAATTTTTACTTTTATAATAATTTTACAGTTTCACTTGACCGACATATTAATAAAGTGGTGAGGCCCGTGGCAATGTTAATTTTCCATAAGACTGAAGAAGGCACAACGTGCATACAAGTAGATCTTAAACAGGGCTTTCAAAAGTGCTCATTTTACCGTGAACAGCCAATACTTTTCTCAATGATATTAATCTCGCTTCGCCGGGCGGCAGGGCGACGGGACGTGACCAGAGGAGCTGTGTTCTCGCGGGCGAGGCGAAGTGCACGCGGGAGCAGGATCTAGGTCCGTCAGTGGTGGGGATCTAGTCACGGAGGGTGGGGGGGGGGGGATCGTCTGCGGACGCACACAAAACAGTCGGCGAACACGCCTGGGGGCGGTCGGCGCGTGCGGTCGACAGGGCACGCACGTAGAACGCGACGGAAACGCGATCTTCAACATGTCGCCCCACCGTCGGAACTGGAGCGTCAACTCCGCGGGCGGCGACCGCTGTCCACTGCCAATTACTTCCGCTGAGGCGGGCGTCCACTGCTTCTATTGGATTGTAACCTCACGAGGCGTTGCGCAGGGAGGTATGAACACGGCACGCCTTGCGACACTACGGCATGATTTCAGACTCGCTGCTCTCATCTCTAGCCAGCCCCCCCCCCCCCCCGGCCGTGGTAGCCGAAAACTGTTTACGGTTCGTGAGTTCATCGACACGTGACCACGCTGATGAAAACATCCTTACATTCACGGAGATTTTTACGGAATTTATATTTCATACAATGCCGAGCTCCCGTGACGCAGTCTGTTGGCGCACCACCGACCTGGGGCGCGGGAGACTCTGCGTTCGAATCCCGGCCAAGGCATGGGTGTTAATTTATGTTAGTTTGTAAAACCGCCTCCTGCTAAGTGAGTGAGTGGAGAGATTAGGGCGGCTCTTGACAGCGAGGTCTTGAGAGCCGATGAGGGCGATTGAAGTGAATATGGAGCGGCGCGGGGGAAACGGGAGATCCCGAGAAAACCCGCCGACCAGCGACTTTGTCCGGCACGATTCGCACATGCGAAAATCCGCGATCGACCCCGCCGGGAATCGAACCCAGTTCGCCTAGGTAGGAGACGAGTAGTCTAACCACTACATCACCGCGGCCCCCGTAATGACTATAAAAGATGTTTAGTTCCGTAAATACTAAGTTCATAACGTCCTACATTTCCTATAGCTTCAAGTTAACAGAACAGAACATATTAAAATGGCACCAGTAGGTCCCTACCCAACTGAAGGCCATATCTGGTCTTAGTTACTCGAATTTAAAATAAATTTGGAAAATAGTCGAAACATATAATTTGTCGCGTTATAAAAACCAGAAACAAGTTAAACTTTAAAACTACAGAGGCTGAAAATTATATTTTGTATATAATCTAAAAGAAAAAGGTTACGTTATAATTTCAAAATGTCAAAAGATAAAATTCCTCTGCCTCCACCCTTGAACCCTCACCACGCCATCCTGTCCGGGGACAGAGGGGCCGACGGTTGTCGTCGTCTTGTGAGATGTCCGGTATCAGTGTGGTGTTGTACAGTGTAGGTGTTGTATTGATGTCTTTGTGAGTCGGACGACATCAATATACGAGATTATGTTATTGTTTATAATGATATTTAAGGCTCAAGAGGAATATTTATTAATTTAGTTTCGAAAATTATACTAACAATAAGGAAAAGGGAACAAACTTTACCGAGTCTACATGAAGCTTTCTTCGCCAGTGTAATCCAGTGGTGGCTCGCAATGGACGCGTTTGACGTACCGCCTCACCTCAATTTTGTAATTACTTACTTTGTTTTAATTTTTTTCTGTCTGATCCATTATTTTACAAGATTCCTACATAAGTTTAAAGACAAAAAAATTAACTCTTACGCCGTTACTTCACGGAGGCACTGAACGGCAATAGAATACACAGCGACAGAATCGTTGACGAACTAGCTGTTCAGAATCAAAAACGCAGGTCAGGAAATCGAGAATGTGGTGATATAAACGGTTTTTGACGGGAACGGTGTTTGGAAACTGCAAGTGTTTTCGTTTCCTCTGACGTGCTCTGGTAGCCCTTATTTTTTCGCGTCAATACCCGAAAGCTGCCGAAGTTTTTACGAGCCCGGCCGAAGAAGCAACATCATGCCTGTAATCTGCCCGCGTCTGGACCCAGCATGGCGGCATGTGCCTGTTTATCGCGGTGTGAAATATGAATCCAACTAACGATATTGCGTAACGTTATAGAAATGTCTTTTAACCGGTGGAAAAACAATGACCAGCAAACTTGCTAGTGCATGGAAGACCTGTGTCAGTGTTATCAGTGTCAAAAGCGTGTGTCAGACAAGCAGCTAATACACAGATCGTTAGGAGGAGATTTAAAATTTCGTAGTATAATGCATATCAGTGGTTTTCCGTCAGCAGTTATTTGGAGCGTTTATTTTGGTTTCCCATGAGCAGTATAAAACAGATGTTGACGTTATTAATTTCACAACTACAAAACATAAACGTAGTCTAATTTGAGTAATCGGGAAGATACAAGTTAACAAAGTGAACGAGAACAAGTTGGATCCGAACCCACGACCCGCAGAGTGCGAGGCAAGCACGCTGCCTTATGTCCAGGCACACAACACTAACCAGTTTAAACAATTAATTGTTACATTTTTTTTCCAGATTCGCTTATCTGACGAAACGGACATATGCATAATTCTAGGCATTGCACCGAACTAAGTTTTTGCTAAGAACTGCACCCGTATGTCGGGTTCAATAAAAACGTATTCGTGCTTGGTGCTGTTGGCAGCATGTGTTTATGAGACTGCAGAATGTTGGGGACGCTGTTTAGAGCTGTGTACCGTACATATAACAAAATCTACTTACTGTAAAATGTCCCATTAATATATATATATATATATATATATATATATATATATATATATATATATATATATATATAGGGCACTAGGAGCTATGACTTAGAGCGTTAAGTGTGAATTTTAGAAATCAACTTTTGAAAAAAATAAATCCTTGCCACAAACTTTTTGTATTTTTAACATACACAATAACATGTTGGCTACCAGTTAAGTTGGTAGTGGTGCAGGACAAAATAACCTCACGCCTTGACATCGCATTAAGAGTGGTGCGTTTGGATTTGTGGACAATAAATGTATTTTTATTTAATATCAGCTTGTTTTGTACTCACAAACGTGATGACTGGTGTCTTAGAAACACATTCGAATTCCTAGGAAGTTCACAATTTCACTTAATCGAAGCATGAGCAACAAAATCAAGCTCGTGGTAATGTTCAAATATTACACATGACGGAGCGACACTAATTTAACAGAAAAAGTAGATCTTCAGCAGAGTTCTAAATGTACGCAGTTAAATACGGACACGCTGTACCTTTGCAGGCACCTTAAGTACGGAAAATTTTAAATAGAACTAATGCCCAAGCATAGGCTATTCATGGTAAAGTGAGCACTTTTGAAAGCCCTCTCATATGGAATAATAGTCAACAAATATATTTTATTTTAGTCTTAGATGTTAAATTCCATCTGCGGTGGAATACACACACTGTGTCTGTTGCTTACATGTAAATGTTTATTTAAAAACGTGGTTAAAGGCTGAAAAAAAAAATAACTAGGGCCTCAAAAGTGCTCACCTTAACGTGAACAGCCTATAGTAAAGGATCCACCACTTCACGCAGTAAAATGGCATCAAGATAGACACCTCTACATTTTTCTTTAATCGTCAGCCATAGGTTCTACCACGCGTGCATGACTTTCTGCCCCCCCCCCCCCCCGCGGCTCTGTCTTTTCTGGAAAACGTAGGTGTGTAAGTTTCCTTTATTATGCCTGGTTCACATGTACGCCGATCACGCAGAAAAGTTGAGCTCACGCCGATATTTTCTGTTCGCGGAAAGAGCAGACTTCGCCCATACTTCCCAGAAGTCGTGCAAGTTCACGTATTTTATGCTACTAATATCTTGAATAATCGACGTGTATTGACGTAGATGTAGACTATAGGATAGTTTTCAAAACGTACGATTTATAATGAAATACTGAATATAAACGTTAAATTGATCAACATTTGTATGAAATAATTAAACGTGGTTTGAAAATGAACCGAATGATAACACTAAAGCGTAAAATATTTTTTCATGTAAAAATAAAATCACAAGCTATTGAAAACCATTTGGTAAATAAATCGCACTACAATGTAATAACTAAACTAGAGTAGAAATACGACAGCGTCTAAATTGTTATCTACAATTTGTTTTAGAATCTTGGCGTTGAAAATCACGAATTCAACACCAAATTGGCTACGCTGGAAATCTGCTTACACGAGAACAGCCATCGGTCCTGTCTGCTCTGTCCGTTCTGCACGATCGGCGCGTACATGTGAACCAGGCATTACACGCCACTACGCTCTCGAGCAGAAGTCGCTTGTCCATTGGCTGCTGCCACAGGCGAGACTCGTTCTTCTGTTTGATCCAGCGTGCCGAGTATTTAATACAGGTTCCGAGTCCTACAGGGCTTGTCGGACGAGCGCACGTACACGTGAAGCCAGCACACGTAAATAATTGCACACCGTCTACCTTGGTGCTGAATTATAATGCGAAAAGATAGGGTCTCTATAATCTATTCCCATTCCCTTCACACTTTTTGAATATAACCTTTCAAAAATCACCCCATGTATGTCGTGTTCTGTTATTTTTTTAAACATGCCATGTATCACAAACATTTTATACTTCTGTAAACATAAAAAAAACATATTTTTTTTGTTAAATTGAAATTCTACTTATATTTTATCTATAAATTATAATATTTCATTGATAATTAATATGAATAAAACCAGTGGGATAAAAGGTGTTTGTAATGCCTCGTAAGAAATAATTCTTGGTGTAATTTTCTAGACTCGGTGAAGGTTTGCATACTGTCCTGGAAGTGGGACTTCAACAGGGCTTCGGGAAAATGTGTAAGTTACCGTGAACGGACTGCGTAGTAATTAAGTACGGAAGATGTATTGGACCACGGCGGGTTACAGACCTCATGACTACCCAGTCCGGAGTTCGCAAACCAGAGTCCTCCAGTGGCTGGCCTCGACCGTCCTCGCCCCATCAGCACGACGCCTCGGCATGGACGATCGAACACTGTCACTTTTTTGTTTTTATACTACAGCATTTTTAAGTCTTTCCTACGCAGTTTCCTTGTGGGACAAGAAAGAAGTACAAGTGACATATACAGTTTAATAAAGTGTCTTAAAGCTTGTTTCCGATAAAGTGAGCTTGAAATCATGCACAGAAAAATGTTACTGTTTATACCTGCATATATTTTAACGGGCGCAGTAAGTGACATGTTGCCAGGAAAGGTGGTAACGATTGATGGTAAGTAGTTCCATATCCCAACGACGAATAAAAAGTGTTACATAACCATATGTGATTACTTTTTTTATATTTCGCTTTGTTTTCTTTAATGCTTCGAAGCGTGAAATTGAGCAGATGTGTAAAATATGTACTTTTCAAATAATTTCACAGTTCCACTTAACCGACGCATGAATAACGCAATGAGACCCATGACAATGTTAATCTCACATAAGGCGGGAGAATACACAACGTGCATACAAGTAGATCTTAAGCAGGGCAGTGCTCATTTTACCGTGAATAGGTTATACATTATGTGCACCACTATCCTCATGTTATAAATCGCGAATGCCTTGGGAGCGAGCGCCACGATGTTTCATTATGACCACGCATTACATTGGCGCGTTTGACATTGTCACTAGCGGTTCCCCTTAACTCTGCCCGTACGGAAGCGTTAGCCGCATGCAGGGGGCCGCGAGAACGTGGTCGGTGACGTGTAATAATTGGCGAGCAAGGTTGGAGTGCAGTGAAATGGAGAAGAGAGAGAGAGAGAGAGAGCGGACACGCCGGGGACCGCTATGCCTCCGGGCGAGGATCGCAATTGAACTGCGACGGAGGCGGCGGCGCGGCGGTGGACGGGGAAAAACAAAAGAGGGACCGCGGGAAGCGGCGCGAGGTTGATAATTGGTTGTGAGAGGCGGCGCGGGACGAGCCAATTTCGCTTCAAAGCCATGGCTCGACGCGCCCTAGGCGGCGAAGGAGAGAAACCGGGAGGGATGGGGGGGGGGGGGGGGGAGAGATAAAAAAAAAAAGGCCCCGGTTGACAACTGGCACGAGGAGGCGTAGGACCGCGAGGACGTGGGTGTGTTGGTCAGCTCTGGCGCACGTTTTACAAGAACAACACGCCTCGACCGCTTATACTCGCGTCTTCTGCGCGAGTATACCCAACATTGACCTGCCCCAATCATACACGACTGTCGAACTCACGTCGGCAACACTGATGGAAAATGTTTGTTTACAACGTAATTTTTGAACGACAAGCACTATTATATATAGGCTGTTCACGGTAAAGTGAGCACTGTTTTAAGGCCCTTCCTACGGGCATTAACCACTAATAAATAGATCTTATTGATTGCAGCCTCAGGCATTAAATTTTGATGGTAGTGAAATGTATAGACTGTGTTTATTGGTCACATTGCAATGTTTATATTAAAAAGTAGCGGGGAGATGGAAACTGGACGAAAGGAAAAATTTAGATGGGGCCTTAAAAAGTGCTCACTTTATCGTGAACAGCCTATAGCTAAAATAATTCAACCATTTTAAATTTAATCAAACTGTATTCCGAATGGGATAGATGAAGTATAAACACATCTCAAAATAGTTATTTACAAATCAGTTTTCTAACCTAACATCCAAACTAGGCCGTTTTCGTAATGCCGGAATCACATAGCCCCGACGAGCACAGCACGAAACGACAAAAAACGCAACCACGACCGTTTTCAATGCGACTGCTCGAATTTAAAGCCCGACAATTTACTGACTCGACACGAGTAGAATTTTTCGGATCCATTTTAGAAGGCGCTGATTAACTACGCTAGTTTCAAAGGCAGTGAGTAGGCAAACGGGACATTTGGAACACATGGTGGAGATAAAGTTTCATAGCTAATTCATTCACAGGTAATTTTCATAATTTGTTTTCCTTTAAGCTACGTATTTCCCATTGTAGGGAAAGCTTACCATACCATTTAATTTTGTATTGCTGTACGCTCTGTGCGTCACGACGCACGACACGACGAAGCATAGAAATAATTTCTAATCCAAAACTGCTTGTCGTACGACAGAATTGTCGGGTTTTCGTCTCAGATTTATCTTCTTGTATCATTGGTTGTTTAGTTTTAAGTGCCGTGTCGTGCTTGCGGTGTCGTGCTGGCCGAAGCGATGCGATTCCGGCATAAGTCACGTTGGCAGGAAAGCAGTTGAGTGTCGGCGCACGGAGATTGGCTGCGCGCAGCCAGCGAGATCGGTCTACCTCACGTCTAGTCTATGATCCCATCACAGACTCGGTGCGGAACTACGGCGACGTACGCGATGCACCTGCGTCCGAGCACTTAGCCAAAAGAGGCCCTGGGCCCCAGCGAAGGCGACTTTGCTTCCACGAAGTCGCAGAAGAAATTTTAAGTTGCGTTTTTTTTTTTATTGCTGAGCTGGCTGATATAATATTCTGTATGCATACTTTCACATTTTCTAAAGCACGAGATTTATTGATAAAGACTGTTCACGATAAAGTGAGCACTTTTGAAATCAACCTTAGAAACAAGTCACTGCCCCTACCTGTATGCATTTTAACGGGGCCCTGAGTGATCTGTGCCCAGTAAAGTTGGCAACGATAGATGTGTTAAGTAGTTCCGTATCTTAACGTCAAATAAAACGTGTCAGGTAACCATTTCCGATCATTTAAATTCTTGATTTCACTTTCTGTTTTTTTTTTTATGCATCGAAGTGTAAAAATGAGAAGTTTGTAAAATATTTACTTTTCTAACAATTTCACAGTTTTACCTGACGGACGCATGAATACAGTTACGAGGCCCAGTCAATGTTAATTTTACATAAAGTGGAAGAATACAAAACGTGCATACAAGTAGATCGTAAGCAGGGCTTTCAAAAGTGCTCATTTGACCGTGAATAGCCTATAGTATTATCGTTTACTTGAACTTGGAAGGCAAGGATGTCAATGTTTGCATCCGGAGCTTCCGTTTGTAGTTGCGCCACTGGACAGGTTCGTTCGTCCCCCCCCCCCCCCCCCCAACCCCCAATTTAACCTCGGCTTATTGACAGCGGGTGTCAGCAAGCTTGGATTTGAAACTCAGTGAAAATTGCTCGTGTCCATGTATAGCATACACAATTTTATAATACAATTAAATATATTCCAGGATAAAATACGGTAGTTTTGTAGAATGTTTTACACATTTATTGGTTTTTTCACGCAAATACATAACGTTTTTGCAAGGGTTTTTTAATGGTACACGAAGAGACCTTCATGTAATTAAGAACAGGTTGAAATATAACAATGTCATAAAAATACGTTAACAATATCCGTGACGATAAGGCTACATGAAATCAAGAAAACATAAACTAGTAACAACTTTTTTTTATAAATTATAATAGTTACATCATAATATTAATATTACACAAAATAAGCTTAAAAAATAATAGCATATTTCCCGAAAACGTCAGATGAATAAAAAAGGGGGGAGGGGATCCATACGGCTGCCCTTTCCAGAATATGCTCGTTACAGCAAACTTGGCGCCACATCATGTTACAACCACACTGACTAGATTAGTTCACCGAGGTTAATAATTCGGCTTGTCTTAAAAATTTAATGTTTTTGGTATGATATGATTACTAATAAATATTTTAAGCATCGAGCCCACTGCCAAACGTCAAGCCGAAGCAATCAAGGAGAACTGGTGAAAAAAGGAGCCCACAAATACAGAATGGCTCGACAAAGAATTAGGAAGTAACAGCAGTCATTAACATATCGACAAAAATAAACTATTTAACAAATATAAAAGGCAAAAAATACCACAACAGAAAATCATTACTATAAAAATCAATTAGAAAAATGAAATATCCTGGTCGACTGAAAACGAAGATAACGACCAAGCTATGGTGAACATAGCAAAAATAGAAGCATTGGATCACAAAATACAAAAATTAATAACTAAGAAATGGACACAAATTAAAAAAAAATATTTTTGTAGTACAACATAACACCATAAACCCTGAACAATTCAATAATTATAAGAGAGAATGCATATGCAGCAAATACAGCACAAGATTGAACCAACCAATACTCTGGCCTGTCAACGATGAATAGCAGTGTTTCAACATTTTATCGAGTACTACATCGACTATTACT